>OVAN01005224.1:0-23939 GCA_900406275.1 Anastatica hierochuntica | reverse complement strand
AAATAAATTAGAAAATGCTAAGGACTCCAATGGTGGAGCTCACCATTGGAGCTGCTCTAATGACCTCAATATATCGATAGTCGTTTCTTCAGAGACTCAACTTTCAAGTCAACTATCAATATATCGATTGAAAGTCTACAGAATGAGAAACCAGCTACTGGAAAGTAAGAGGAACTATTGGTAGTTGTATTTTTGAATATTGTTGAAATTTGTAAAATCTATTGTTATTGGTTTATGTATTATAACATTCTTGATAAAATCTATTGTTATTGGTTTGATGAATTTAAATATCTACTCAAATCTATTGTTATTCAAAAAGTTTGGTTTTCATTGATTTTAAGATTCAATTAAAATCTAGTATTATTGGAACATGGATTCTCAACAAATTAACTCATTAAACACAACTTTCAAGATATTCCACATACACCTTGGATTCTTAAAATCCTTATAAAAAATTTTTGATTGACTTTTCTAATACACAAAACTCTCTAGAAATTTAATTAAACTCTTTACAGATTTAATAAACCTTTCAACTTTTAAAGTCAATCAACTTTGTGAATTCCTACTTCCACTAACCCCCTCTAGGGGGGGATTATTGGTTATTGTATTTTGAAGGATTGTTAAACTTTTTAGAATATGTTGTTATTGGTTTATGTATTGTAACAATCTTGATAAAATCTACTGTTATTGGTTTGATGATTTTAAATGTCTACTCAAAATACATTGTTATTCAAAAAGTCTGGTTTTCGTTGATTTTATGATTCAATTAAAATCTAGTGTTATTGGAACATTGATTCTCAACAATTAACTCATAAAACAGGATTTTCAAAATACTCCATATACACCTTGAATTCTTAAAATCCTTATAACTAAAGATTTTTTATTGACTTTTCTAATACACAAAACTCTCTGCAAATTCAACAAAACTCTTCACAGATTTAACAACTCTTTAAAATTTTAAAATCAATCAACTTTGTGAAATCCAACTCTCACTAACCCCCCTCCCCCTTAATCCTGCAGGTCCCTGGTGAAACATGTGGATCTCACAAGCATTCCTACCAGGAATAAGAGTTGATTGTTCTGAAAATGTAGCAAACATATTAGTTTTCACTAAGAGTCTAAGACTGGCAAAATACCCGGATCTAATATTCGAATCGAAAAATGATCCCAAAAAACTACTTCAGATTGGGTCCAGATATGCCTTAATACTCGAATAGATATGATGTCTTAGCATCTCGGGTTTTGGGTCAGTTCATGTAATAACTGAAACCCGGCATAAGTACCCAAACGAAAATCCTAAGAATCTATCACTTTTAGAGGGTCACTTCTCATTTAAAAAAAGAGTCTATATTAGATGTGTTTCAAGAAAGATCGAATTCTGTTTGAATTTTGAATTTATAAATATCAGGTTCCTAACCTATATACCACAATTAATTTTTGTGTTATGAAATTGCTTGTAAAGTTTAATTGTTATGTATGTGTTAATCAGATTTTATGGTTGCTTCGAGTGTAATATGAGTAGTTCGGATAGATTTACCCGAAAAATCTGATTAAACCTAAAAAACCCTGAACCCGGAGCTGAACCTGGAACCAAACCCGATAGGATCTGATTCGATCCCGAAAGTATTGTAATATTGATAACATCATTTGTTTCTATTTCATCAGCAAGATTACATAAACGTGTAATGTCATATTTGAGAAACCACAAGAAATAAAAGTAACATCACAACAATGAAGTAAAACGTATAGAAAAAGAAGTTTTTGGATGAATTACTCGAAAACTATCATTGTATGATCTTAACACGATCGCCTTGCGTCACCCAGTCATCTGCTTCCCAAAGGCTTGAGTAGATCCTCATGGCTTGGCTCGTAGGGTAAATCACCCCCTTTTTCCAATCGTTACTAAACACCCGAACATGAGTCCTATCACAAGGAAGTTTTTTTGTCATCTGTAGTCTAATGACAAATAGTTTCCCTCATTAGAGACAGATGCAGGGTTCGAACCCTGGTCTCGTGAGATGACAGCAGAAGTGGTTGAATCACTGACCCATTTGCTCCTCTCATCACAAGGAAGTTTAAGAAACCAATTTTATTGTCACATAATAATCTTATATTGTTAGGAACTAATCCATGTTTATATATGAATCCAAAGTAAAAACCTTTTAAAGTGAGTACCTGTTAGAAGAGTCATTGTCTGCGTTGATCAACTCATCATCAATAACTTCATTCGCAAGAAAACCCAAAGAGAGCCACTATTTGTGAAGAGAATCCATATAAGTTTCAGAATCAAAACCTTGTTCCATTCTCTGAAGTTTCTCAAACCGAGACCACCTTCTTCTTTAGGTAAACATACTTTCTTCCAAATGTCTCATGTCGTATTTGGATAAAAAAGGAAATACTATGTCGTCTTTATTTAATGCATCTCATGAAAAGTTGGGATTATGATAGTGGAGAGGCTTACAAGAAGCATTGCAAGGAAAGATCTCATCAAAACCCCCCATGATCGCTACAAAAGTTATTAGAGCAAATGAAAGTAGGTTTTCTTGCGAATGAAGTTAGGGTATATATTTTACCGAAGAATGGAAATGTAAGTGCAACAACCAAAGTAGAGAGAACTAAACTCGTACTAAGAAACATTGATACTCCGTTGGATCTCATCTTTTCTGACGACTGCAAAAGTTCTTCTAAGCTAAGAACGATCGGTGTGAGAGATAATAGGTGTAATGACCTAAATTAGTGGGATGATTAAACGTAGCATTTCTTCTTAAATCATGAATAGCTAGAAGGAAATACACACAGTAGTATGATATATATATGTATATATATGTATACAAGACTTAAAAGAGAAGTAAAAATCATACGTATCATCGCCTTATTAAGTTTCGTTGACATGCCGTCGCCTAAGCTTCCCGCGGATTTTTCTCAAAGTTTTTGGCGGCAATATAAAAAACAATTTACGGTTACATGTCGCAATCTTGTGTCTTACGATGGTAATCTCTCACCGTTTGATTTATTTTTCAAATTTTTTTTGCCGATTTGTGCCTCTATTAACCATCCCCAAAATCAATATTTACTCTTTCTTACCATTAGTTACACCAAACCCTAATGTATTGTATTTCTGTATATCTCTATTCCTTTTGTCTCAGGGAGGGTTAGAGAACCTCACTCTTCTCATTTCCATCAGCAACCAAGTGAAATCAAGATCCTCATACTGGACTACACAAATTAACAAAAGAAAGCATGAAACTCTACACTTGCAATATAACTTTACATCAAAATCTTTCAATCAAAACCAATTAACCCCAAGATTTGATTCTCTAAATCTAGATAAACCTATAATGATAAGAAGGGTCCTTCCTGTATCGATTTTTTGGTCTGGAGTGTGTCTCTTTTTGTTTTGAGTTTGCTTCGTTTAGAGTTTACATAAGATGTTTGACATGTATGTTTGTTTTTGTGATATTTCACAGGTTTTCGTGGACCTACATCAAACAACATGTGTTCTCTCTGGCAATCCTTAGGCTATCCCCAATGGAGATCCTTAACACATGAATCCTTAAAAAATATTAATAAAATAATGTGAATAGTTAAAGATCCTAACACAAATCAATCCTTAAGGATTGATCCTTGGAGAGTCTTGTTACTATTCGCGGGCTCCACTGTCGCGTGGCGGTCCGCGGTTGGTTCCTGTATTAATTTTTTTTAAATCCGGAAAAAATAATAATAATAATAATAAATTTAAAAAAAATATTTAAGGACTCCCAGCCGAGTACCACGGTTGCACATGCCGTGGATTACGTGTATTACTCTGCATCTCTGGATTTGATAACATTAAACTAGATTGGGCAATTGGGAGGTCTTTTTGTTACTTTGCTTGTATTTCCTAAACTCTAATATAATAGTTTTTGGTAAAAAACAAGTTTGTAATTTCCATGGTTAAAACATAAAAGATTTATAAAATGGAACACATAGAGCATATATACTCATTATTCATAGTAGCGATCACACAATTTTGCAATTACAAATAATTATTTAGAACAACAATTACTTGATGCAGAAAGAAACCAATGATGTAAAACATCATGCCTTCTCACAGATTCCACACAACACTCAAAATCATTTTGCCACACATCTTTTGTAAACAAACAATATATAATTTAAAAAGGAATGTTCCCTTCTTTAAAAGAGACAAAAATTTAGGAATCTTTGGACAAAGATGATTGGTGAAGAACATTGCCAGAAACATCATAGAAGATGAACTTAGCTTGTGAGTTTGTGATATGAAGAGACATAAAGCCTTGACCATCATAATACAATTTGAGTTCTTTTGGATCCCATGGCTGAATAACTCCTCTATAAGCCTTTGATCCTCCTCCACTCGTCAGAAATTGAATATCACTTCACCAATTTCCAAAAATTAAGATTTAGCTTTTGTCTTTAAAAATTCCAATTCGTATATATCAACAAACCTATGGTTTCATACTAGACTATAAGCAAAAAATAGATCATTCGAAACTTATCAGGACCGACCTTGAGCATAAGCCAGGTAAGCGACCGATTAAGGCCACCGACATTTTGAGAACAATTTTAGGGCTTGCAAAAAAAAATTTCTTATGATAATAGTTATATATATAGGGCCACTAAAATTCTATTCACTAAAGAGATACTATTTAGAAATGTTTAGCATGTTTTAAAATATACATGCAATTGATATTCTTAAAATTTCAAATAATATATTTAGAAAACGGCCACTGATATATAATTTTCGATTAGGGCCACTACTCTTGTTAGACCGGTATAAAAATTAATTTATTAAAATTTGAATTTTAATTAAAATATAGCTTTACTAATATTTAAATCATTGATTTTTTGTTCTTATTAACATCCTAAATTCAAACTTATAACTAAGCCAAAGGAAATGAAATGATATTGTCTTAGCAGAACCAAAGAAAAAAAATATACTCTAAATAAAACAGACTTAGTTATCACTAACCAAGTGATTTTATTTAACTTCAAACTAAGAAGTAGTACGACCACAAATAACTAGTTCGCTATAAAGAATCGGATATACAATTGGCCCCCATCAAATTCAAACTTAAAAGCAAATGAAACAAATATATTAACTAAGCAAAAAGAATTAAGATGATATTGTTTTAGCCAAAACAAAGAACACAATGTCCCTCTACCAAAAAATGGTGTGATTTAAGTTGGATTAAGAGAAGATGTAAGATTTTACCCATCAGAACCAATATGTTGCAAGCAGTGATCATGTCCGTTTATGTACAAGTCCACTTTATTCTCCTTCAATAATAAACAAAGAAAGTTAATTATGAAACAAAATATAATAATAACAAAATTGGACTAAGTAACTCGATTGATAAATAGAATATGTGAAGATATATCCCACATCGGAAATATAATGGGGACCTATGTAATATATAAGTAACATGGGTCAATCCACTCATTGTTAATTGGTTTTGAGTTGGAAGTCTATGAAACTTAACGGAATAAAAACATGGAATCAAAATCGGTCCGACATGGAATTAGTCCGGCCGATCTAACCCGAATTTAATCCTATACTGGGATATTGTCGAGATTAATGGTTAAACGGACCATTATCTCGAGGGAGCGTGTGAAGATATATCCCACATCGGAAATATGATGGAGACCTAAATAATATATAAGTAACATGGACCAATCGACTCATTACCAATTGGTTTTGAGTTGGAAAGCCATGAAACTTAACGGAATAAAAACATTAGCAGGATGAAGAATAACATTTTACCTCTATAATTGGAAGAAGTTGATCTACAAGCTCTTGTGTCACACCGTGCTCACCTGCGGATTTTATAGGGTGATGTCCCACGACAAATTTCCATATAGCACGAGACTTTTTCATCTCTGAATCCAAATCCTAACATATCAAATAACAAAAGTTATTAGAAAATATCGAAACAAGATTGAGATTTCTAATTATTATTTCTTACAAGCAAGAGGTTTTTGATATATTTATCTCTAGGTAAGACGTTGCTCCAATCATAAGTGTGATCTTCTGGATCTGTGAAGTATTCAGTTACAAATGGAGTTGTGTCCACGAAGAAGAACTCCACCATTCCTATACATAACCACCAAAACAATTGTCACAAAAAATTTATTAAATATTGTGTAGTATGTGAGCTATATTATTTTCTTGGAGCATTTTATGGTATAGATAAAAACACACACACACATATATATATATGTATATATAAAAGAATAAGAGCATGTATAATCGCGGACCTCTCGGGAATCTTTAGCTGTTTAATTTTTAAATTATTATTTCTTTTTTTCAGATTTAAAAAAAAAAAAACATTGTCCAACCAATCACGGGCCGCCACGTGTCAGACTCTATAAGTTGCGATCCTTATATAAAAAACAGAAGGAACGAATCCTTCATTTATGCGGGTCCCACCAAATTTTTATAATGTTTTTATTTTTGGATTTTGCTCTAAGGATCCGTGATAAGGTACCGTTGGACTTGGTCTAAGCTACATGTTCGGTTTTTCCAGTCATATATGAAAAAAAGAAAAAAATCAAATTTAAAACTAAAGTAACTTAAAATGGCAATAATAATCTTAATATGGAAATGAAACATGCTTGTATATATATATACGAACACTAGTTTAGTAAAACAGTAAAAATTAGGAATTAACCTGAGGATAAGACAAAAGATCTGCGACAAAACCATCTCCAATCTTTGTCGGTGAGAACATGACTTAGTTGTGCTGAAACATTTCCTCTATAATCATGATTCCCCAAAACTGCAATTACATTTGAGTGTTTTAATCTCATAAATTTACACTACTAATTAATATTAAAACATGTATAGAATTTGATATATAGAGTAAAGTAAAAAATTTACCAGAATACCATTGTTTTTGGAGACTAGGATAAGTGTAGATATGAGAGAAAGAGGCTTCAAAAGAAGGATCATTATCTCCTGTTAATCCGTCATCGTAGAAGTTATCTCCTACGGATATCACATAATCTATCTCTAGTTGCTCTCCCACAATTCCCATCTGCAAATTTTTCATTTATTCAGAAAAAAATTTTTATAAAATTCTTGTAAAAGAAAACAGATATATTCATGTCGAGATTTCTTTAAAAGTTTATAAAATGTAGGTGATATTGTTTTAGAATTAATTTATGATCTTGGTTTTTAGTTTTGACCATAAATTATAAATGTTTAGTTAGGATATTCAGTAAAACCTCTATAAATTAATACCTTAAGGATGAAAATATTTTATTTATTTATAGAGATATTATTTTGATAAATAAAAAATTCAATTTCGGATCGGAAAAGTTATTAGTTTATCGAAGTATTAATTTATCGGATATTAATTTATAAAGGTTATAATGTTGTTTGTAAAAGATTTGAGTAAAAGAGGTCAATTTCTTTTTCATCATTTTTCATTTTAGGAATATGCTCTAAAATGAAGCATATATTTCACGGCTAGACATTTTCAAACAATTTAATGTCAGTTTTCGGCAGAATGAATAACTTCTTACAAGAAGTTGACCATATTCTCATAATTTAATGTACTTTCAAATACAATATATAAAAGAAAAACAAAGAATCAAATGACATTGAGTCATTAAAGTACACCTTTCCAATAAGGAATGACTCGTTGACCAACATATATTAACTGACCAGTTGACCAACATACATTAAATATATAGTACCTCCAAAAAAACATATGGTTTTTACTTTTTGTGACGATTTTGTCCTTTTCATTTCATAGACATATTGCGACAAATAGACGGTCTATTTAGCGCTTAACATAGTTTTTTATTCTTTCAACTTTTTTTAGATCTCTCATTGTCAAAACTTTGTTCTGTGATACTTTTAACATTACCAAATAAAAATGTGAACCCCAATCACATTCTAACCCATTGGTGTTTGGTTATTTGTGAAACTAATAGACAGTCTATCTAAAATTAGTATATTGTCATACTGTTTATATTATCTCTAATAGTAATTCTATTTATTGTTTTAGCTGAATCACATTTTTAATCTTTTTAGTTAATTATATGGTTTAAATTTTTTTTGGGATTAGTTTAACATTCATTCCCTTATATAGTAGCAATTTTTAATTTTTAATTAATTTGTTTGCGCTTATATGGAAACTAAAATTTTGCAATAAATAGACGTTCGAAAAAAATAGACTGTCTATTTTTGCGCTTATACAATTTCTTACGCGTTACAACATTTTCCATATATTTGCAAAATATATATCCGTTTCAAAAAATTCAAAATACGTTAGATCAGGAAAAAAATCTATTTTTGTCGTGTATTTACAATTTCGTTTCGATATATGTATAAACATGTAGAGTCATTTGAAGTTTCGTGGGGTGTAGGGGCAAAAGAGACAATTTGCATTAAAAAAAACAAAGTGTTAGTTTCTTAATTAATTGGTTGGATATGTATATTGTGTAAATTTACCCATAAAAAATCAACCTAATCATGTTGGTAGTATATACATACAAAGCTATATTTGTTTAGATTTCTAAAGATTTACCAAAGGTTGTATTAATACTGTCATTATATCATATCCCGAGTTCTAATCATATGTATTATGATAAAAAAAAAATATCTAAAAGTTTCATTATGAAACTAATTTATTTTTGCTACCTTGAACACATATGTTTGTACAATGTCCAACATGAAACACGTACAAATGTGTGTGCATTCACACCAAAAATGATATTATAAATCTTGAATATGATTATAGTTATTACCTGTTGAGCAACGAGAGATTGATTAAACTCTCCTTTTCGTCCCCAATCTCCGATGACCAGAAAACTAAGAGAGCCGTCAGGTTTCGTCACCGGAAGATCCAGCCGTTCAAGAGTCGACAAAGAACCATTGATGAAAAAACATAAAAACATCAAACTCAAGCCAACTAATACATTCATCATCTTCATTTTTTCTCTCTTAATTATGTTTCTCTCGAACAATGCACACATATATAAATATAAAGAGAGAGAGAGAGATGCCTAGCCTAGGTAACAACTAATAGATAGATCCATAAACATAATATATAAATTCAGAGGACTTTGTTGACAAACAAAACTTTTTTTTCTAACATTGATCGAATCGAACGTTACAACATTTTATTACAAATGATGTCTAGTCGATCGCTCTGGCAGCCTATGCGATTAAGATGAACAACTTCACAAACGACTCCATGACGCAACTCTCTTCATAACACTGGATCCACGATGGACGGTTCTGCATGTACAACATCCTAGATGGACAGACTTTCCTCGCAACACGAGACCACAACGAACGGCTCTGCCTGCAGCACTCTGGACCTCCCGTAAGCTTTGCTTCCAAAAATCTGCAAGAAACTGCATAGTCTAGAAATCGAACCCCAGACCTGGTGTAGAAACTTTTAAACCCTTAACCACTAGGCTAAAGAGCTCCCACAACAAAAAAAAACCTTAAAGAGGACTTTACATCATTTTCCTATGTAATCATAAAATATTTTATTTGAGGTAGTGTATTGTTTTATGCTGAGTATTGCTTACACTTTCGTGCTGGAGTGATTTTCTTCTTGGCTTCCTACTTCTATATTTTCCAAATTTTGTTATTTTAAGTTTTCCCTATAAAGTATAATATTTATATTGCTGCGATATTTGATACATAAAATAAATCAGTGATACTCTTTTCCTAAACAAGTTTTAAAAAATCGGTTATGTATCCTAGGTAACAACTAATAGATGGATCCATGAACATAATATATAAATTCAGAGAACTTTGTTGACAAACAAAACCTTAAAAAGGACTTTACATCATTTTTCCTATGTAATCATAAAATATTTAATTTAAGGTAATGTATTGTTTTATGTTGCGTGTTGCTTAAACTTTTTTGCTGGGGTGATTTTCTTCTTGGTTTTCTATTTCTATATTTTTTAAATTTTATTATTTCAAGTTTTCCCTATAAAGTCTAATATTTATATTTCTGTAATTTTTGATACATAAAATAAATAAGTAATACTCTTTTCCTAAACAAGTTAAAAAATCAGTTATGTTGTTTAAATCATTAATAAGAATATTAATTAAGAATTTATCCTTTATATTAAAAGAGAAGACACTTTAGTGATTTTTGTTTACGTAGCGACCATAGAAGAGTTTGAGATTTAAACGTTATAATTTGATTGTCTGAGGAAAATTACCTTTTTCGGAATTTTTTATTCTATTATAGTCTACGAATAAAAAACTTAACCAGGAACCAATTTAGTGTTAATGCCAAACAAAATATTACCAAAATTTGGTTACCAAAATTTATTGTTTACCATATGCCAAACACACATTAGTTACAAGTTTTTGAAATTATGGTTAAATTTTCAATATAACACAAAACAAGTCGTAAATTTATTATACTTTTTTTGTCAACTATTATACTTTTATATATCATAATTTCAAAAACAAAATTTATGACTTGTTTTGTGTAAAAAGTAATTTATAATATAATTGAATTATTAAATATTGAAAATTAAAATAATCATATAATTCAAGTCTCTTTTATAAAAATAAAATGAATATATAATTATAGTAATTGGATTATAATAAAATATTATGATTTATTGGAATAATATATTACATCAATTCAAAATTTAAAATGAAGAAACAATTTATAAGCCGATTATGGATGTGACATATGATGCCAATAAATTACGATATGCTTCATGCGAATTAGAAACAAATGGTATTTTTATAACAATTTATTTAGAAATATTATCATACAAACATATGTCATGGCATTAATTTATACAATTTTTCTCATTTCCTTTAACATAATGCTATATTATATTTTTATTTTATAGAAACTAATATTATATGATATTTTACCAACGATATAATTAGAAGGTGTCAAAATAGTTATAGAAAGAACTAATTAAGATTGTGGCAAGTTATCGTAATTTGAATCAAGTTGGTTCTGCGATATTAAAAGTCCAACAAATTTTAAGTAACTTTCTTAATATACATAAACAAATTAATTGAAACACATCAACTAAAGAAAGAAAATAATTGGACAAAGTAAATAAATGAGAATTTAATATATAACAACGAACATAGAAAGGACTAATTAATATTATGTGCAATTTATAGCAACTTGATATTACATCTTAAAATTTAGTGATTTAATGAATGTTGCTTTTTCAGGTTTTAATACTCAAATACTTGTTCAATCTATTATATATATGAGATGCATGGTCTACTATCTTATGCACTTTCAAAGAAAAAACACACACACAAGTTACTATAAGCTTTATTCGAGTTAGCTTTAAACTTCATAAACCTATATAAACCTCAAAAGTTCGATCTAAACACTTCATTTTTTCCCATTTCTTTTATTTTCAATGTTTCTAACTTTTATTTTCTTTTTAATTTTTAATAATTAGATATTAGCTCTTTTTGTGCAAATATTAGCTATTAGTTCTTTTATATTTATTAATATTTTTGTGTTTTATTAGTTTAGATTGCTACAAGAAAGCTCAAGCAAGGATGGAAGCTGGACGATAATTAATTAAATGGAAATAAGAGTGATTGTGGTTGTCAAGGTAATTTAAGAAATTGTAATAATGAATTTTAGCCGTTTTAGTCGATAAACATGAGATTTTATAAGTTTTATATTAAAAAAGCATGTTGGTTGAGAAAAGACGTGAAATTTAAATATGTAATTAGATCAAAGAGGATTTCCATATTAAAATGTACTTATCAGGGTAAAATTTAGATTATATCCTATTTGTATATATTAAAAGAGAAGTAATTTAGTGATTTTTGTACATGTGTCACTCATAGGTGAACTCTCTCTCTGATTAATTGTTATAATTCCATTGGTTGATGTTTTTCTATTTTTTATTTAGTTTAATTTTTTTAGAAAAAGAAAAAATAAACTAAGAATCAACTTACATGAGTTTCCAAAGAAAATTTCTATGATAAAAAACTGAATGAAAAAAAAATTCAATCTAAAAAACGAACAAAAGAATATCTCATTCGAACATTTATATCTTTTTGAACATTTAACTTTATGATTCATCTGATCTCTTTGTTTAAGAAGTTATACTTTCATATAATACAAATTATATCAAACAAACATGTCATGTATTTGAAAATTTTCCAACTGTAAAAACACGTAGAAAATATACAAAATCAACAATATTACAGTTACGAAATAGACTAATTTTTTAGGAAACTTTATTGAACATTTAAAATTTCGATAATGTATTTGTAGTATATAAGATTATAAAATATTTTAATCAAAAATCATTTTATATCATTTTTAAAAGTTTAAAGATAATTAAAAGAAAAATAGAACGTAAAAAATATGGAAAGTCTACATTTACAATAATGAAATTTAATATAGAGAGTTAATGTATACATTTAATTGAATAAAATTTTCACTATCTAATTAATACAACTTTCCATATACAAAATCCTATTATTGTGTCTAATCTTGATTTAAGGTGTGCATTAATGTGATTTGAAAACTATCAGGATTATATATTTTTATATTTAAGATTGTTACAAAATAATAAAAGTTATTCAAATTTTGTTGAAAACACAAATTTTTAACTATATATTATTAAATTTAACACATTTGGATCAAATAAGAATGCTAATATCTATTAGTGTTTCTTTCACACGCTAGACTACTATATTTTTTTGAACAAAAAAAAAGACTACTATATTTACGTAAATATGTTAGTATGGTAGTTGATATTATCTTTAAAAGAATCGTAATTTCTAAGATTGTCGTATAACAAATGTCACAAACATATGAACATCTTTCAAATAATGTGTAAGATAAAACAAAAATTTATCGTCAATTTATCTTAAATTTAGAATCTTTCATGCCCGCACAAGGTGCGGACCGACCACCTAATTTCTTATTAATGTAAGATATGCAAAAACTACGTGCACATTATTTTTATGTTTTGGCTTCTCTTTTATTTCTCCGGTTAAGTATTTATATAGAAGTCAAAGAAACAGAAATCAAACTAAGGGAATACATATATGTCTCCATGTAAGTTCCCCTTTAATGATACTTTAAGAATTCAAAAGTGTTCTTATTTTATGGATTCTCTAAAAATAATGAGTATTAAGGTAATTTTTGGTTGGCTCTTTATGCCACCACGCAAAAGCAGAGATTCAACCAAGAGAAAAGATAGAAAAAAGTGTTTGTTTACTGAATAATAACTTGATCGATATATGTATGAATATTTATGTATCTCCTACAATAGAGTTTATATTTATAGTAAATCGAAGATGAAGATGATCAAATATCCCTTAGAATTATCCTAGATACTGTGTAGATTCGTACAATTTAATGAGAATCTCGAATGTAGGAATGTTTCATTTACTCGCACTCAATGCAGCCATCCTAAATATCTTGAGGAATAAATGGCGAATCTTTTCTTTTTTAGCGCTGAAATTGCCCCTAGTGCGGTAGCCGGTCTTGCCGTATTCTTTGGTGTAGGATTTTATTGGCGTTGCTTCATTTGTTGCTTCGAGCATGGTTTTCTTCTATTGAGCTGAGGATGATTTATTTACCTCTAACAGTTTGCTTCTTAAGCATTGGTTCTGCGTCCTGAGCCATGAATTAAATATGTCGTTTCCAAATAGATATTTCCGGTTTCGTCTGCTTTGATACCCGGGTGACTTCTTTGGTAATTTCTCTGGTGTTGCTTTGCGGATCAGAACATTACAGTTTCCCACGGGAAAGTATTCATTTGTTGACTATATTCTTGGCGAGATTCGTTGTGGGCCTCTAGTATATTGATTGATAAGAGGTTTGTTTATGTCAATTTTGGATTCTCAAACTGTTTTGAACAGAAAAATTTTTCGGAGAAATACAGAGAGCCATTAAAAGCGATCTTCTCCTCCTCATCTTCCATCCTCTTCTTACTTCTCCTTCTTGTATCGATTTTTTTGGTCCGAAGTGTGTCTCTTTTCGTTTTGGGGTTTGCTTCGGTTAGAGTTTACGTAATATGTGTGACATGTATGTTTTTGTGTGATATTCAACAGGTTTTTTTCGCGGACCTATGTCAAACAATAAGTATGTGTTCTCTCTGGAAATCCTTGGTTCCAGGATTTACATATGTATGTTGTTGGTGGACAAAGTTGCACCCCATGTCTATGTATTGGTATTGGTATTAGAGCAGGCATCTGTAGCGAGTATAACTCAACAAACGGTGAAGATCTTGAGGAAAGAGATGGATGATGTATTGCGAGATCTGATTTCATTCCAGAAAGTATTTATACTAGATCCCAATCATTATGGGTATTGGAAGGTGAATATGAAGGCGATTATAGAAAGTATTGATGTAGATACTTGGACAGCAGTCGAAGATGGCTATGAAATTCCGAAAACAATAGATAAAGATGGTAACATTTTCATCAAACCAAAGTTTAAGTGGACAAAGCATGAGAAGGATATGTCGAGGTATAATGCAAAAGCTTTATCTACTATTTTCACGTCGGTTAGTAAAAATCACTTCAAGTTGATTCAAGGTTGCACATCTGCATAAGAGGAATGAGATAAACTTCAAGTTATGTTTGAAGGAACAACACGTGTAAAAGCGTTACCGATTTTAGCGCAAAGTTGTGCTTTATTGCTAGTGAAGTGCAAGTACTTGGAAAGATGTATAAGGATAAAAAGCTTGTCAAAAAGTTGTTGCGTTGTTTACCGAAGAGATTTGAGTCTGAAAAGGTGTCTGCCGGAGTCTCGTTTAACATGGATGAGATCCCTTTTGATGAGATAGTGGGGATGCTGCAAGATTATGAGATGGAGCTCAAGGATAAATATGTTATTTCTGAGAATCTCACTGTATTACATCAAGTTGTGGGTGATGACAAGCTGAGACTACAAAAGATAGAAGAAACCATGAGCTCACTGGTGAAGACGTTTGATAAACTTGGAAAAGTTGGTAAAATGCATAAGAAATCAGTTTTGATCGAACATGGTACTTACAAGAACACAACAAAAAGGAGACAATGCCATGAGTGCCGAGGGTTTGGACATATTAGACTTGATTGTCCGAACATCAAGAAGAGTTTTCAAGTCAACAGTTGCAAGGGCTTTGAACACACAAAATCAGAATGCTTTACCAATCAAAAGAGGAAAGAGAAATCATGTAAATCCTGGAGTGAGAGTGAAGCAGATGATGGAGAAGAGAATATCGACCATGTGGCTTTCCTGCACCTATGAATATTGATTTTGAGTTCTTGGCGAAACACCATAGAGGGGGTTAGTGGGAGTAGGAATTCACAAAGTTGATTGACTTTAAAAGTTGAAAGGTTTATTAAATCTGTAAAGAGTTTAATTAAATTTCTAGAGAGTTTTGTGTATTAGATTAGTCAATCAAAATTTTTTTATAAGGATTTTAAGAATCCAAGGAGTATGTCGAGTATCTTGAAAGTTGTGTTTAATGAGTTAATTTGTTGAGAATCTAT
This sequence comes from Anastatica hierochuntica, assembly GCA_900406275.1. Taxonomy (NCBI): domain Eukaryota; kingdom Viridiplantae; phylum Streptophyta; class Magnoliopsida; order Brassicales; family Brassicaceae; genus Anastatica; species Anastatica hierochuntica. The sequence goes on along the minus strand of OVAN01005224.1, from coordinate 8,440 downwards.
GTTCCAATAATACTAGATTTTAATTGAATCCTAAAATCAATGAAAACCAAACTTTTTGAATAACAATGGATTTGAGTAGATATTTAAATTCATCAAACCAATAACAATAAATTTTATCAAGAATGTTATAATACATAAACCAATAACAATAGATTTTACAAATTTCAACAATCTTCAAAAATACAACTACCAATAGCTTCCCTTACTTTCTAGTAGCTGGTTTCTCATTCTGTAGACTTTCAGGCATGCGTTTCCCCACTGTTTCAACTACAAACTGAACTTTTAGACCTATCCTTATTTCTTTTTTTCGAAGGAATTTTAGAGTCTTTGCTCCCTCGCATACAAAACGCAATAGATTTATTAAAGGTTTCTTAAGAGCTACCTGTATCAACACCGATTGATATATTGAGGTCATTATCATTGTTCTTTACCTATAGGGCATTCCCAATACTCGAGTCATCAGCTCTAGCCAAGACTCATCTGAATCTGAATCAGATACCTGATAAGTTTTCGTAAGCTTCTTCCTTTGCCATTTCTTTTCTTGTCTTTTATTTTAGTTGTCACCATCTCCTTAATAGATATCGTAAAGGAGACAAAATTATCAGAAAATGCAGGCAAAGTAACAAAAAGACCTCCAATTTTCCAATCAAATTTAACGTTATAATTCATATACTAATCCACGACAAAATGTTCATGTAAGTCATAAATTTATTGTTTGACGATATGAATATTTAAACTTGAACAATTTGATTGTAATTTACATATTTTTTTTTATTTCAAATAAATATTGTCACTAAACCCTAAACACTATTTATTTTATTTTTTTAAAATATTAATATAGTACGAAGAATTTGTGAGGAATCCTTGCAATATTGAGAGGGATCTGCGAGGATTCCTCATAAACTCCTTGCGATGTATGCCCTAAAATTTGAACCTTAAACCCTAATCCCACTCATGCAACATGGTCTCTATTTCTTTCTCTTTTGAATAATAAATTATTAAGATTACACCTTATGCGTTGTTTAAATGTATAAAATGGGAACTCGACGATATAACGTTGTTATCTATTATAACTTCTTATAATTCTTATACCAATGTACGACAAAATGTTCACATAAGTCTTAAATTTATCGATTTACGATTTGAACACTTAAACTTGATTAATTTGATTGCAATTGACATATTTTTATTGAAATTAACATGTTTTATTTACGATTTGAACACCTAAAGCCTGGGTTTTCTTTTTTTCTTTAAATTTAGAAATTTTGCAAGGAATCCTCGCAAATTTCTCACAAAATTTGGCGGTCCAATTGAATTTTTTAAAACTTTGCGAGGAATTTTCGAGAATTCCTCACAAATTTTGGCGGTCCAATTAGTTTTTTTTTTAAACATTGCGAGGAATTTGCAAGGATCACAAATTTTGGCGACAATTTTTTTCGCGGGAATTTAAATTTTTACGAGGAATTTGTGACGATTCCTCACGAATTATATTCTTTGTGGTAGTTGCATTTTATATCATTCTTATTATTATTATTATTATCATTATTATATTCTTTTTCCATCATTTACCTTTTTGTGGTAGTTGCATTTTATATATTATTTTCTTTTATACGTTTTTATCAAACTAAATTCCAATAAAGTAAACGCAATATGTAGTAAATTTTTATTATTTAATTTGATTTCACCAATAAAATATCTCACAATCTTAGTCTTAGTACAAAACAATTTTCATATAACATATATTGTAGTTTATTTTATATAGCATTTTTGTTTCACATTAGTTAAAATAATCTAAAAATAATGAAATGGTTTTAACAATTTTTTAACGTCTGTTGATATTCAAATATAAATTATGTTACATAATCATTAATTTAATTATTTTAGTATATCATAAAATTATAAATTTATCATAAATTTACGGGTCATTACAAAGCAATAGACTTTTTGGCTCTTTGGTACACTCCGTACCTCATTTCTCAAAGTTCTCTACCGTTACGCGATTGATTATTCTGCTAGTTAGTCGTCTCTCGGATCCAGTTTTTTGGAATTAGTTTTGTTTTTTTGTTATTTTTAATATGTTTTGGCTACGGGAATGATATTTTTTAAGCTGGTCTAGTTAAATCTATTTGGTTTTATGTTTTTCTCGATATCTCCGTTTATGGATGGCTTGTTTCAGGAGTCTTGCTTTTGACTAGGGGTGGGCATTTCGGGTTTCGGGGCGGGTTTGGATTCGTGTCCGAACCAATTGGGTTCGGGTTTCAAATGTCGAGAGTTTAGCCTCGTTTAGGTTTTTTTTGGATCGGTTTGGGTTGGATCCATTCGAATTCGAGTCGGCGTTAGTAACTGAATGAAACCCGATTAGACCCGAAAGTATTTCGGGTTTGGTTCGGGTTCGAATATTTTCGAGTTTTTCCGGGTATTTTTGGATATTTTTCGTGTTTTCATTTTTTTTTTTGTTATTCGGGTTTTGGGATTTCAAGTTCGGATTCGAGGTTTTCAGTTATTTTCAAGCTTCGGGTGTGGATTTAGGTTTGAAATTTTCGGGATTTTTGGATATTTTTAGGTTTTTCAGATATCCGTACGGGTTTAAGTTCAGTTCTAGTAATATCCAATACCCAAAATACTGCCGGATGAAACCCATTCAGGTTTTTCGGTTCAGGTTTGGATTTTTCAGGTCGGGTTAAGGTCGGTTTTTCGGTTTGAAATTTTTAACCCAACCCTACTTTGACTATGGTAAGATTATGTTTTCTGATGGCCTTTTGTTTCTACTTATAATTTCCATTTTCAATAAAAGCTCAAGCGTAAGAAAAAAACACCATTGCATACTTTCAGATTCAGAGTTTGTTATGAATAAACTTCATTAAATGTAAATGACCAATAAGCTCAGCTTAAATACAAACAGTACTAACAGAAATATAAACCAAGTCTTTAACCAATACAAACTAAATAACTAAACCAGACTCATATATCTTGAGACTCCCCCTCAAGATGAGGAAAACAAGTTATGGATTCCCATCTTGTACATGAGAAGTTGAAATTGTGTAGCTGTGAGTGGTTTAGTAAGCAAATCCGCAAGTTGATGAGTAGTGGATATATGCAGAGTCTTAACCAAGCCAGCTTGTACTCTCTCACGAATCACATGGCAGTCCCTTTCTATATGTTTTGTTCTTTCATGATAGACCGAGTTACTGGCTATATGCAAGGCTGCCTGATTATCACAATAAAGCACAGGAGTATCCACAAGCTTGATATGAAGATCAGAAAGTAAGGAGTGGAACTAGATAAGTTCATTGGTGGTTTGAGCCATACTCCTATACTCTGCTTCTGCCGAACTCTGGCTGACCACATCTTGTTTCTTGGACTTCCAGGCAACAAGAGAGTCACCAAGGAAGATGCAGAAGCCAGTGACAGACCGACGTGTATCAGGACAGGTTCCCCAGTCAGCATCTGCAAAAGCTTTAAGAGAAATTTTAGATTTTGCAGAGTAAAAGAGGCCTTGTCCTGGTTCCTTCTTCAGATAACGTAGTATCCGATGAGCTGCACGAAGATGAGGCTCACGAGGCGCATCAAGATACTGGCTAAGTTTATTGACAGCAAAGGAGATATCAGGCCTAGTCACTGTCAAATAAATCAGCTTGCCAATGAGCTTGCGATAATAAGTGATGTCCTGTAGAAGTGCACCTTCTTCTTGACTAAGTTTGATGTTAATCTCCATAGGTGTGTTCACTGGTTTGGAACCAAGAAAACCAAATTCTTCGAGCAACTCAAGTGTATACTTCCTCTGTGAAATAGAAATTCCTGCAACAGATCTTGCTACCTCTAGCCCCAAGAAATAACGCAAGGGACCTAGATCCTTGATCTTGAATTCATTAGCCAATAGCTCTTTCAAGGTAGCCACTGCATCAACATCATTACTCACCAAACAAATGTCATCAACATAAACCAAGAGAGCAATAAACACTGAACCCTTTTGATGAACAAAAAGTGTAGTATCTGCAACTAACTGAACAAAACCATTAGCAAGCAGAACCCCTGAGAATTTATGAAACCATTGTCGTGAAGCTTGCTCGAGACCATACAAGGATTTGATAAGTTTGCAGACTGGTTTGTCAGGTAATTGCTCCCCCTGTCTTGGTGTGTATCCAGGTGGTAAACACATGTAGATCTCTTCTTCTAATTCACCATGTAAGAAAGCATTGGTAACATCCATTTGGACTGTTATCCAACCAAAAATAGCTGTCAAAGCTAAGATCATTCTGACAGAATTCATTTTAGCAACAAGACTAAAAGTGTCTAAGAAATCGATTCCTTCCTGTTGAATAAAACCCTTGGCTACCAGTTTAGCCTTGTATCTTTCTAAAGATCCATCAGAATTATATTTGATCTTGTAGACCCATTTGCAACCAATAGGTCTTTTGCCTTCTGGTAAAGAGCAAATTTTCCATGTTGATGTGCTAACTAAAGCATCTAACTCCTTGTTCATAGCATCAAGCCAAGGTTGCTTCAACACTGCCTCTTTAAAGGTTTGTGGTTCTTTCTCATTTAGAATAGAAAAGCAGAACAGACGATACTCAGGAGAGAGATTATCGTAAGACAAGAAATCAGAGAGAGGGTGATCAGTACCATGAAAAGAGAGAGAGGAAGGCTCTGTTGTGATATTAAAGCAATGGTACTGAGCTAGATAACTTGGTGGTTTAGTCTCTCTTCGTGGCCTAAGATTGTTCTCAATATCAGGAAGAGAAGTAGAAGGATGTGATGAAGTGGAAGATGGAGTGTATTGAGAAGAAGAAGATGGTGTATCAGAAGATGAAATGGGTTCTGGAACAAGAGGCTCAGTAATAGCAGATTGTACATCATTTGAAAACAGAGTGAAATCTTTGTTTGAAAATGAAAAATCATCATAAACCGGGAAAACATTTTTGTTTTGTGTTTCAAAAGAAGGAAGAACAGATTCATCAAAGAATCAAAGAGATTTTTGAGATTGATTTTCTAAGAAAGGAAAAATGTTTTCATGAAAAACAACATTTCTGGAGATGGTGATTGTGTTATATTCTAAGTCTAACAACTTATACCCTTTGAAACCAGACTCATAGCCTAAGAAAACACAAGGTCGAACTCTCTCACTAAATTTATGTCTATCTTTGAGTTGTGTGGAAGAGTAGCAAAGACACCCAAAAACTTTCATAAAACTATAATCTGGAAGTTTCTTGGTTAAAAGCTCATAGGGTGTTTTGTTGTTTAGAACAGGTGTAGGAATCCTATTGATGAGAAAAACAGCTGTGGAAACACATTCAGGCCAATAAGCAAGAGGAATATTGGATTGAAAGTATAAAGCTCGTGCAACATTCAGAAGGTGTTGGTGTTTCCTTTCTACAACTGAGTTTTGTTGTGGTGTGTATGCACATGCAAAGTAATGAAAGATGCCTAGTTGAGTAAGAAGATCTTTGAACTTTAGCTCAGGAGCATTATCTGATCTTATACTCTTAACAATGCAGCCATATTTTGTGGAAACCATCTTTAAAAATTCTGGAAAAACTTTGCAAACTTCACTTTTGTTGGATAAGAAATAAGTCCAAGTGACTCTAGTGCAGTCATCTACTATTGTGAGAAAGAACCTATAACCTTGAACAGATGCGATATGAAATGGACCCCAAGTGTCTATATGAGTCAAAGCAAAAGGTTCCTCATAAATATTTTGATTAGAAACAAAAGGTAAACGTTTTTGTTTTGACAAATGACAAACTTTACAATGAAAATCTGAAAGTTTCTGAGGAATGTTTAATTTTGCAGAAATTGTTTGAATCTTTGAGTTTGCAGGGTGTCCTAGACGCTGGTGCCACAATTCAGGTGTGGCTGCCATGAAAGCTACATGATTCTGAGACTCAGGTAAATGTTCTTGACTCAACAGATACAAATCATGTTGTTGACTACCCTGACCAATCATCCAATCCTGAATATGGTCTTGAATAAAACATTTGTCATGGTAAAAATGAACAGAAAGATTTTTATTTTTGGTGACAGAACTAACACTAATGAGATTATAGTGAAAAGAAGGAACATAGAAAACCGGATGCAAAGTAAGCTTGTCCCTGAGCTGAATTGTTCCAGAAATGTGAACAGGGATTGTGGTGTTATTAGGAAGTGTAATGGTGGTATTAGAAGTGTTTGAAATATTTGAGAACAATCTAAGATCACAACAGATATGACATGATGCACCAGTATCTAGAATCCAAGTCATTTTGCGAGAATTAAGGCTTGGTTCCATAGAATTTGAAAGAAAAGGTAGAAATGACATACCTTGAGATGAGATAGAACCAACAGTATGTGAGGGGGTTGAAGGACCTACGACTTGATACTGTGAACCTTGAAGTTGTCTGTTTAGATGAGCAACCAACTGTAGAATTTTTTCTCTACCACCTGAGCCACTTCCATCAACAGAGCTCATACCAGTATTAATCATGTTGACTGAATGATTTAAACCAGAGGATTGATTTCCTTGTGGATTGGAGCCAGAGACATTGCCATTAGAACCATCAGAAGAGGAGCTTCCATTGTGATAGCCAAGAAGAGGAACAACATTATATGGTGTAGTAAGACCACCATTGTAAGTAATGACATGATTTTGAGATTGGTCTTGTACCATATTCTCAGAGGCATAAATCATATTTACTCCATTGGTCTGAGGAAATTTTCCTTTTGGAGCATAATAGCTTGTGTTAGTTGGAACTTTATATCCAGGTGGATATCCATGTAGCTTGTAACATCGAGTCACTACATGTCCAAGAAGACCACAATGAGAGCAAATAGGTCGTTGTTTGCCTTGTTGAGGATACTGAAATTTTGGCTTTCCTTGAGTATGGCCTGTTTGAAATATAAGACTTGATTCAGGAGTAGAACTAGAAGGACCACATTGGTGTTCATCTTGAGAAATGAAATTATAAATCTTGGTCATGTCTGGCAAAGGCTCCATCATAAGAATCTGTCTTCTGGCTTGAGTAAAAGAATCATTCAGCCTCATCAAGAATCTGACAATATTGCGTCTCTCATATAGTTGAATCCATTTGTCGTTTGATCCATAAGTGCAATTACCACAAGTACAAGAAGGTAATTTCTCATAATTTTTCAATTCCTCCCATAGAGTGGTTAAACGAGTGTAGTATGCACTGAGATCCAGAGATCCTTGATGAAGATTATCGAGTTGATCTTGAACACTATAGATTTTGGACAAGTTACTTTGCTTAAACCTTCCTTCTAGATTCAACCAGAGCAACCTAGCATCATCAAAATCTACTGTACCAGCTCCTATTTCTTTTGATACTGAGTTCGTAATCCAAGTACATACCATATCATTGCATCTAGTCCAGGATCCATAATCCGGATGATTCTCAGGAGGTTTGGAGACATTACCGAATATGAATCCTAGCTTGTTCTTCGCGTTAAGAGATTTGATGATAGATCTACGCCATGTATGGTAGTTTGAATCTCCAATAAGCTTATCGGCGACTAGATAAACACCTGAGTTATCCGCCGCATGAAGATATAATGGATTCGAGTATGGATCTATGTTCGCAATCATTGTTGAAGTTGTTGGAGGTAGATTCGAGTTATCTGGAGCTGAAATTGAAGAGTGTATAGTCATTGATGCCGATTTGGAGCTCGATTGAAGCTAGATCTGAAGAAGATGAAGTCAGGAATAAGCAACCGACGAAGATGAAGACAGATCTCGGGAATAAGCAGTCGAAATCGAAGAAGAAACAGATCAAAATGATCGAAATAAGAAGAGAAATTGATTTCAAGCGATGATTTTGGATGAGATTGAGAAGAAATTTTGAGAAATCAGAGTGATTTTGCGGAAGAAGTGAATGAAGCTTGGTGAAAAAAAAATGCTCTGATACCATTTCAGATTCAGAATTTGTTATGAATAAACTTCATTAAATGTAAATGACCAATAAGCTCAGCTTAAATACAAACCGTACTCACAGAAATATAAACCAAGTCTTTAACCAATACAAACCAAATAACTAAACCAGACTCATATATCTTGAGACATACATTTATTAATCAAAGTTGTTCCTAACATTTTTCGTGAAACCTATGATAAATTGGTATGCAAATGAAATATCGAAACTATTAAATAAACAGAAAAATTAATATGTAAATAACTAATATTATTCCATAATTTTTTTTTAATAATAAAAATGTTCTAACGGTAGATAAGAAGAATTCAATTTATGATTGCAAGAATTTGTTGTGAAAATTAAAGTATTCTCAGACTATTAAATAAAATTAATGGCCTTTTAAGTTATTATGGAAATTTCACCTACCATACATACATATTATTATACTAATTAAAAGGAGCTCATATTGAGTCCACATAATGCCACATCATATTGTGGAGAAAGTCCCTCCCTTTGCCACATCATCTTTGTGGGTCCCACCA
>OVAN01005223.1:0-20853 GCA_900406275.1 Anastatica hierochuntica | reverse complement strand
GACGCATTTTTCGGGGCAAGCAGGATCGATGCAAACTTGTTCGGTGAGGTTCCGTGGGGGGCCTCGTAGGTTTTGCTGCATCTCCCGTTATTCCCGGATCTGTAATTGCTATTGAGGGGAGTCCTTTATGATTTGGAATCCTCCCAGGTAGCATATCCTTGATATTTTCTGGCTACCTTGTACGGTGGCTACCCCTGTTGGGGTTGGGAACTTTACGTATTGGTGATATGTTGAGGCCACGGCTCGCATCTTATTAATCCACGGTCTCCCGAGTATCGCGTGAAATGGAGTCGGTCTATCGATTACCACAAAGTTAACCATTTTCATAACTCCTTCGGCTATCACTGGGAGTTTGATAGTTCCCAAGGAGGTGGTGGTTTCCCCAGAGAAGCCTACGAGGTTAGCCTTCTGGCCAGAGATTTCGTAGTCGTCAATCTCCATACCTTTCAAAGCGTTATAAAATATGAGATCTACGGAACTCCCGGTATCAACCATTAGTTTGGGTACTTCGTACCCAACCACGTTAAGGGATATGACTAGAGCGTCGTCATGTGGCTGGTCANAGATTTCGTAGTCGTCAATCTCCATGCCTTTCAAAGCGTTATAAAATATGAGATCTAAGGAACTCCCGGTATCAACCGNCCGGTATCAACCATTAGTTTGGGTACTTCGTACCCAACCACGTTAAGGGATATGACTAGAGCGTCGTCATGTGGCTGGTCAAGTTCCAAAGTTTCGCTTTCCCAGAATGATATTTTGGTGTTCGAAACTTGTCCGGACGGTCTTGGCTGAGAGCTAGATTCAGCCTTCCGTAGGTGGCCTTTGATTGAGTTTACAGACTCTCGGCAGATGTCCGAGCCTCCTAGAATGTAGTCAACTCTGGAATTAGAGAGCTGCTGGTGTGACGCTTTCTCGAACAAAGCGGCCACCGTTCCTTATGGGACGGGTTTCAGAGTCTCCATCCGAAGGCTCTTTCCTTCCGGGAATTTCTCGAGGATCATATCGATCCTTTTCTTCGGAGCCGGAGGCGGTGAATCAGTTTCTTTTTCAGGAGACCTACTCCGTTTCGGGGAGGTTTCACGCGGTGTTCTTTTTTGGAAAGGCGGTGGCTTTCTAAGGTCCACATCTTTTATTTCGCCGGCAGCAAATTTGGCCGCCAGCTGTCTCTGGAGATCCCAACATTCTTCCGTTGAGTAGGTGCATAATTTTTTTTCATCGAATGACTTAGTCCAGGGGGCTCTCCCCGTTGTTGCGACGAGTTTGTCCTTTTGTGGTTCATCAATCGCGTAAGAGTGTTCCCCCTGAGTCTGACTGTTACGGTAGTTACCTTTCTTAGGCTGTCCTCTCGCGTCTTGAGAGTCAGTCTTCGAATAGGTTATTGACTTCTTATGGATTTTATCCATCGCAGCAGTCTCTTCTTCGAGAGGAATAAATTGGGAAGCTCTGTGGAGAGCATCATCTATCGTGGGCGGGGGGTTGATAGTAAGCTTTGACCAAAATTCTGAACGGTACTAAAGTCCTCTTCGGAGTGCTTCGATAGCGACCTGGTCATTAGGATTTGAAAGCTTAGTTCTGACCGCCCTAAACTTTTCTATATAGACGCAGAGCGTTTCTCCCACTCCTTTTCGGATCTTCCATAGGTCTGCTTCAGAAGCCTGCTTCCGAATGTGAGTCGAGTATTGTTTGACGAAAGCACTGGTTAATTGATCGAAACTATCGATCGAATTCGGCTCGAGACCTGAGAACCATTCGAGGGCCGTGCCTGTTAGGTTTTCAGTNCATTCGAGGGTCGTGCCTGTTAGGTTTTCGGCGAAAGTTCGGCAATAACCAACCTCGCATTCTTCGCGTGTGAAGTGGGCTTTAACGATGGCTAACCTGAAAGCTCTCAGGTGAGCCTTAGGGTCTGAGGTCCCGTCAAACTCGGGAATTCGGATTTTCCTCGTATCTCTTAAGTAAGAGTTAGTTATCCTATTTGTAAACGGGGTCCCTCGAGTTTCCTCTATTATGCTCTCGATTTCGGGTGCTGAACTTGTGGCCTTATGGACTTGCGCATTTAGCTTTTGGAGAGCCGCATGCGTTTTCTCCATATATCTTCGGATAGCATCAGGGCTATCTAGACGAAGGGTGTCCGAAATGTCAACAGAGGCCCGCTCAGGGAGCTGTCGCTGGACCCACTCAGGATTTGGGCCCCAGGGTACTGAAGATTCGGGTCTCTCTCAACCCCTGGGACTACTTTGCCTAGCACGATCGACTATGGAACCTAGGTGGATTGCACCTACAGGCCCTGCCCTCTGTTGAGCCTCCGAGATAGCGGGTCAGCTATATTCGAAGGCTGCATAGGATGAGGCCCTTCCATTGGTTGGGATCGGATCGCGATCGGTTAGCCCAGGTATCGGTGGCAGAGGGGGCAGATCACGTCTCTGTTCCGGTACCTGTCTTGGGATCTGACTAGGTCCCGGGCTCGTGTTAGCCAAGCTTCTCCCCATTGCCATTGCCTCGGTGGCTAAAGGATCAGGTGCTGGAAGAGTTTCTGTGAGAGGCGTCGAAAGAGGAGGCTCCTCCCTATTAGTTACCATGCGACCAGGGGAGAACTCTAGACGGCCTCGGGGAAAAGACGGATCATCGGCGAGATCACGGAAGGTCACCCCTAAACCTCTTCTATTCAAGGGCTGGGACGAGTGTACCAGCGATCTCGTCCCCTGCTCGATTTGTTGTTGTCGGGATGCGAGCTGGTTAACCAATCGTTCATTTTCTTGAGTTCGACTTACCAGCTGTAGCATCATCTGCCTGATTTCGGAAAGCTGATCCGAAACCTGGCTTGCGGCCGAAGCCGAAAGCTGCGACCCGACGAGATTAGTATCGTATTCTCCAATCGCTTGAGGTCTCGGGGCAAGGTCGTTAGGCGGCCTTCGGGAAGTCAATCGAGAACCAACAGGCTCCGGTCGACCTCGTGGTGGCGAGAGGCTCGTTCGCAGGAGCGGAACGACGAGGTTCTGGGAATCCAAAGCCTCCATGGGTCGGTGAGCTGTTGCTTGGGGCTGGTGGCGAAGATTCGTGCTGATTCGAACCACCATTAACTGGATCCATTTTCTTAGCTATCGAAGTCAGGGTTTCGATTATATGTCCCCACAGACGGCGCCAAATTCTGAAGGTTAGATCTCACAATCACTTTAGGAAGAACTCGAAGAGATTTAAATGCAGGACAAAGTGGGATCAAAACCCGTTAGAGCTAAGATGCAGGATCAGAAAAAGATGAATCGATTTCTATTAATGTTTCGTATCAAAAAAAGTGTTTACAACAAAAGTGGATAATGGAATGATCAATCGAAGGCTACAATATTGTTCTCTCTCTCTCCCAAAGAAAAACCAACCACCTCTCTAATTGTCGGAGGCTCCCTCTTATAGCTCCCTTCTCCGAGATCTTTGGAACCTCTTCGAGATATCTTCTCCCTCAATCTCGCTACCTTCCGCTGCAGCTTTGACCGAAATCTACACCTCGAGCTTCTTAATGGGTCGGTTTGGTTTTTGGGCTTCTGCTTCGATTTCAACCTAACCTTTCTTTAATGTGTAATGGGCCTCCGGATTTCGACCCTCACAAAGTCCATCGTAGGACACCTTATAGCCATTTATTCTTTTTAATTTTTTTTCATCGAAAGTCCATCTCCTTTTCTTTTTTTTGTTCTACAATGGAAAAAAAAAGATATTTTCTGTCCATAAAATCTCTAATCCGTTACTTTTTTTTGTATTGTTAAACTTTATTGCAAGAAAGAAAAAATCTTTGACAAAAAAGATTTTAATTTTTGGAAAGATAGTTATGTAATCGTACTTAGTTCTGAGAATAAAGACGAGATTCAAATCGGATCAGGTCATTCTTGAACCGAACCATTTTTAGAGGAGAATATTTGGACCATCTTTCTGAACACGAAGGGACATAAGCTATTGGCAGATCAATTTTTCAATTGAGTGAATCAAGGTTGTGCATGTCGTGACTGAGTTTCCATGTCTTCTTCGATTTTTTTCCAAACCTAGGTGATGAAAAGAGCTTTGAAAAGGAAATTCATTTGAGGGTCGAGTGTGTTAGTGCATAGCAACCGAGTTATATTATTCCATTTTGAAGAGAATGTCAACATAGAATGCCCTTTGCTGAAGCTTTCCAAATCTCTTGCGAATAACTACACTAAAAAAAAGATGATCACGGGTTTTTTACTTGCGGGTAGCACGCAGAGGAGGTTCCACCACCCCATGAAGCAATGCGAACCTCTGTGGCTAATCGATATTTAAATGCCAGTCAAAGCATGAAAGAATGCTTAGGAGTACAATTTTTAAAACAGACTCCCTTAGACCAGGATACCGATGGTCGAGCTTCTCTAATCTGTCGCCAATTAGCTTTCAAAACGAACGCATATACATAAGTGGAGTTTTTACCCTTCCAAAAATAAATTTTTGAGCCACTCTAGACTTTTGGCATATGATGTAGTTGAATGAAAGCTTAGAACATACACATAAGGTCCGAACAAGTCGCCCGAATTCTCCAACCAATTTACGCACCCTCCGCCACTTAGGGAAAAAAGGGCTACCAAAATATCGAGGACCAGAAGCACCCATAAATCAATTAAACGACCAATATGAGCCATTTATCGAACCAAAAAAGTGGTAAAGCAGCCATCCTTAATTGAAATTTAATGAAATCAGAAGCAAGGTTTCGAAGTTTTAGTAGTTTGCACCACATCCACGAACCCGAAGACTCAGATGCGAACTAGAACGATCCTCGTCTAATTAGATGTCTCTTAACCCAATCAATCCATAAAGAAGATGATGATGATGAGATAATGCACCATATTAACTTCAAGCCACTTACGATGTTAGCTTTTGCTAAAGTTCTAAACCCCAAGCCATCTTCGACTTCTTACAGTAGGCATCCTCCCACGCGACTTCAGCTTTTTTTGTATTGAGATCTTGAGAAAAGCATAACACAATTTATCAATTTCTTTAAGACAACATCAAGGGAGACAGAACGCAACACATAATAATTGAGTGACACTTGATACTATCGATAACAACAATTGTAGTCTATCGGCAAAGGATAAAATCTAACAAACAATGATTGCATTTTGCCATGAATCTTAGCCAACAGTGGAGCATAGTCATTAGATACCATACACTTTGTTGTCAAGGGAAGGCCTAAATATCTCACCGGTAACGTTTCATGCTTGAAACCAAAGCGAGAACAAACATGTTGACATGACTCACTCGATACTCCAACTGCAAAAGAGATGACTTTTCCAGGCTAATCTTAAGTCCAAAGATAGCAGCAAACATTTCTAAGAGTCCAACAACAGTTTCGATTGAGTGGAGAGTACCATCATTGAAGATCATAATATCATTGGCAAAGGAGGATGAGTATTTGAAAATTTCATCATTTTGAATTGGTAACCAATACTACTCGCAGCGGGTGCTTTGTTTAATAATCTAAACAATATTTTCATAGAGATGACAAAGAAGTAAAAAGAGAGAGTGCACCCTTGGCGAAGGCCGCAATTGCTATTGGAGAATTCAACCAAGTCCGCATTGATCTGAACATAAAAGGATGCAGTCGGGATACAAATATAGATCCAAAGTATGGATATATCAAGAAAGTTCATAGCATGTAACACATTCACAATGAAGTCCTACTGTAGACTATTAAATGCTTTTGCAATGTCTATTTTCATCGCAACTAATAGAGATATATTTTCCTTGTGATGATCTTTGACCAATTCCATTGCGAGTAGAAGGTTTTCTAGTAGAAGTTTATCGTGAACAAAGGCATATTCGTTTCGAACAATTGAGGCGGATATAATTTCTTTCAGTTTATTAGCAAGTAGTTTCGATATCACCTTATACATAATGTTACAACAAAGATTGGACGGTAGTCTTTGATTTTCTTTACATTTGTATGCTTAGGAATCAGAGCAAATATTGTTGCATTGATAAAGTAATAATGTGCCAAGACGATAGATAAAACTCTTTGTTTTGGGCAAACGCTTTATTAGATGATATAGTAAGTAGAACATCCTTAATCTCCCCTTTTGTGACTTGTTTCACCAACTCGTCTTCTACACTAGGCGGACAATGAAAATCCACTAATTCTTGTAACTCATCTACCCTAGTTCCACGTAATCCGGGTGTTTGAATTGTAGAAATTCTCGTAACCAAATTTTAGCTTCTGTTTTAATATCATCTGGCTTCGTTATTGCATCCCTAGACACGTTTCACAACGATCTAATTTTATTTTTAGAGGCTCTCACTTAAGCTACCCAATGAAAAAACATAGTGTTTTCGTCACCCTCCTTTAACCAATGCACTTTAGATTTTTGCTTAGAGAAGCTCTCTTTAACTATAGCCAAGTTTTGCCGATGACTATTTGCTCCAACCTCAGCAGCAAAGGTGATTGATGATGGTGAATAAAGTTCTGTTATGTTAGAAGGCCAACTGTTCTTTGAATTATTCGACGGCAACCATCACTCACTACCACATAAAATCTTTTTATCGAGTTTTCAACGAGTTCCGACAAATTTTTTGGCTAACTTGTGTAAAGTCATCAAAAGTTTTTCATCGATTTTCTGGCATATTTTTTATAAGCTTATAGCGGGCTTTCTCTTTCAGATCTTTTTATTTGGTTTGTCAGTTAGTCCGACCAGTTCGAGTTCGGAGAGGCAGTTTTAACTTCCGTCTATTTGACCGGTTATGTCCATTTCTGTTTAACTGGTTTAAGTCAATTTTTCTAGTTAATCGTCTTTGGGTTGAAGTTCTCTTAAGACAAATAATCAAAAATATAAGTGCATTATAGTTATCCAATCAATTCTTTTAAACTTTCCGTACACACTATTATATTTCCATACCCGGAAGATCACAAATTGAATAAGTTTGTATTTGGTGCAATGGTCCAAAATTGAAAAAAAAAAAAAAAAACAAAAAAAAATTTGCCCTTAACGTCTAATGATAATTTGGAGAGAGACTAATTAGTCTCTCAAATTTTTTGGTAGATGAAGATAAGAATGGACCAAAATATAGATATGATGAACCGAACCGAAATCAATCCAAAGGCGCCGACCGGAAGTGACTAGATATACTGGAGGGCACCAAAACTTGAACTCAATATTTTGAGGCAAAAGAAAAAATGAACAAATTAATGAACCAAAACTTATATCGTAAAAGTCCAGCCCATTAACGACAATCATATTATTGTATTTAATAATTGCTGTAGAAGCAATTTTTAATGTAAAAGGCGCAAAAGAAGTGTGTGTTGAAGACAGAACCCAAAACCAGCGGCTGAGGATTCTGTGAGCTTCAATCATGTCTGATCTGTTATATAAACTTTTTAAAAAGTTTTTCTAAAAACAAAAGAAGAAGTTAACATACATTCATGTGTGCTGTTTATTTATGAAACTCATTGACTAAATGTATTATATAATTACATCTATGGTTTGATCATATATATCTTATCATCTATGATCTAACAAACTAAAAGTTACTTTAAAGCAAAAGAGTTATGACAAATTCTATTCTACAAAGTAATCTTGTAAACTATTCAAAGATATAAATGAGTACGAATTTTCTAACAATTAGCAATTATAAATATTTTAAACGATAAAAAATACACATTGTTATATACCTTAAAAACTAGATTTCGATTTAGCAAGAACTCATCTATTATATTAAAACAGAGTCCTACTTTTTATCTATTTAAAAAAATTGTCATTTAAATTTAGACCTATTCACAAGTCATTAGAATAATTATAACATTTATTATTATTTAGTTAACAATACAATACAAATATTGATAATCCCATGTTATATCTTCTAATTCTATGTACAATTAAATTATATAGAATTATGTTATTATTTTAAATTAGTTTATATATTATACATGTATTAATATTTATATAGTTACCGTGTTAGCATACATGTATTGATAAACATATAATAATATTCCATACAAGACTATAGATTCAATTATATAATATTGATTTTATAGTAAATCGGTTTTGATATATTTATACTATAGTATATATGAAGATTATATTCTTTTAATATAAATGCAAATGTGTAAGTTAGAGCAAGACATTTGGGATCCCGTTCAGGTTCGGATCTCGAACTCCAGTCCTATAGGATTTATTATGGTTTTTGAAAAGTTCGGATCAGATTTTTTCGTACGGGTCGAATTTTATAAAATTATTAAAACTCGGATAGATCCGATACTTTTTTCAGAATCGAGCATCTTCGGGTTTGAGTTTTTTTTAGGTTTCTCCAAATTTTCAGATATTTCGGGTTTTTTGGATTTGGGTTTAGTTCCGTTTTTCTGAATTTTCGGGTTTTTGGAATTCGGGTTCGAGATTTTCGGATTAAACAAGACAAGTATATGAATATAAGGGTATAAGAGTAAGGATATATGTATATGTATGCAAAAGTTCGAGGCACCCATATACTATTTCGAGTTTCGAATTTGACTCAAGTAAAACCCGAAACCAAAAATACTTAAGTATGAAACCTGTTCAGATTTTTTAACATATTTTTCGGGTTCAAGCTTGGAGTAAAAATTTGATTTTTGAGAAAATAAGATGTAAAGAGCTAATTTCATTCATATAAATATTTTTCGAATACCAAATTCTCAAACAAAAAATAATATCCACAAAATATTATTCACATAAAAAAGTAAATTTTTACGATAAAACTTAGACGATATAAAAGAAATGTAATTATGTTTATTAAATGCTTAGTATTTTCTTTGATTAATCTAATTTTATCACATATGAAAATTTGTCAAATAAGAAATTTGAAAATAATATCTATACGTAAAAATAATATACAAAATAATCTATTCTATTAAAATAGAGTCACTATTTTTTACTATTGACAAGTCATAGTAGTACTATTTAATTAATTACATATGAAATATTTTGATTATTTATATTAATCAATTATGTATAATATTTCTCGGAAATCTTAGTAATTAATAAAGATATTAATAATAAGTAAATTTTAACTATAATTTTCAATTTTATTTTTAGTTATAACAAAATATGTCGAAAAATATCTAACAAAATCGTACTAAATATCTTAAATATTTTTATTAAATAATACATTACTTAATTTCGTAATTAGTAATATAATATTATTATAAAATAATGTTAATTAAAATTTTATTTTAAAAATAAAAAAATCTAAACTAAAATAAATTCATTATTATAGTCTATATTATTTTAATTAGAAGTATTATATGAATTAAAACATATTTATAAAATAAAAAATACCGCACAGACGTGCGGTTAAAATCTAGTGATTATATAAAAAAATAGTGGTTATATATGCATTTCATATTATTAGCAGATAATGATAACTTGTATAGATTTGGGTTTATTCGTTCTAATCTTTTTAGAGATAGACTCGACTTCCTTGTATAAATACATAATGAAATTATGAATAAAGCCAACACGTTTAAAGTTCAAAATGATAGAGTTAAGATCATCTTTTTGATATGTGGCAATTTTTCGAAAGCAAAATCTCTCTGTTTTCTTCTTTACAAAACATAGAAAGTTTTTATTAGCAAACGTGATTTGCATCAATAATTTAATTGGCGTGACTAAGCTAGTTTCTCCTTCGTTTTTTTTGTTTCATCGTATCATTCACTCTTTCAATGACAAATGCACAAGGTATTTTAGTTGAGAAGATGAAAGATACATCTAATGTATCACTATACACGTCATTTGCATCAGAAAATCGAAGTGCTCTCATTACCTTTCAGTTTAAAGGAGATAATTATAATGAATGGGCAACTGAGATGTCTGATGCTCTTAGAGCAAAATGGAAGAGTGTGTTTATCGATGGTTCATTACCAGGACCTGATGATGATGGCATTAATTTAGAGCAATGGTTGAGTGTGAACTCAATGATAGTAGGATGGTTGAGAACATCCATTTAACCACAAGTTCGTTCGACGGTGACTTTCATTACTGATGCTCACAAGCTATGGGAACATTTGAAGAAACGAGTTTCTGTGGGAAACAAGGTTCGAATGCATCAACTTATGACAAAGATTGCCTCTTGTAAACATGATGGACAAACCGTGATTGAGTATTATGGAAGGTTGGCATCAA
Organism: Anastatica hierochuntica; assembly: GCA_900406275.1. Taxonomy (NCBI): domain Eukaryota; kingdom Viridiplantae; phylum Streptophyta; class Magnoliopsida; order Brassicales; family Brassicaceae; genus Anastatica; species Anastatica hierochuntica. The sequence continues at coordinate 10,717 of OVAN01005223.1, read as the reverse complement.
TGTGGGAAGAGCTTCAAACTTATCGTCCCATGGATGTACTTACTCTGTGGCAGAGAAGTATGAGAAGGAGAGAGAGAACCATTTCGTCGATTTGTGATGACTTTGAATGAGTCTCGCTTCGGAAACGTATTAACTGCAATTATTGAACCTGATGAATTACTTGGTCTTGGAAAAGTATATTCAAAAGTTATTCATGAAGAAGATAGACTAAATTCAGCCAAAAATCGTGAGACACAACAAGAAGTTGTTGAATTTGCTACAAGATCCGAAGCCTTTGTAAATGTACTTCGACGAGAATCTGCAAACTATAACACATTATCTGAGACTTCATTCAATTATGCTAGAGGAAACATATCAGGTTCGCGGCAAAATACTCTCTGCGGAAGATCAGGTCATGAAAAGTCTTCATGCTGGCAGATTGTTGGGTATCCTGAGTGGTGGACTGAGAGAGAAGCAGGTTGTGGTGGTCGTGGAGCAGCTTGCGGTGCTGGTCGTGGTGATTTAGCATTGAGTTATGGTAGATGAAGAAGCAAAGCAACAACAGTATACACACAAGCAGTCCGGATATAGCAGCTCTAGCTGACCTGAATCCGGAACAATGGACAACCATAACTTAAATTATCAATGACAAGAAGTTAAGTAATCCTGATAAACTTTCGGGTAGGAAACTGGGTGATATAGTTATAGACACTGACGCGTCTCATCACATGAACAAAGACGCATCTTTGCTCGTTAATATAAAGGATACCATTCCTTCTTGGGTTGGCTTTGCTGATGGTAGCACTACAGTGTCTACTAGTATGAGAACTTTTCCATTATCTGTTAAGATAACTTTTTGAGATGTCTTATATGTTCCTAATCTCAATTGCTCATTGCTTTCAGTAGCAAAATTGTTGAAGCATTCTAATTGTTTTGCATATTTTACTGATACGGACACAAATCATTTCTCAAGGACTCTGATTGGAGCAGGCGAAGAGCGTGATGAGGACTACTATTTTATTGATGTACAACTGAATGAGCAAACAAAATTTCTGGAAGTAGTTTTCATGAGCTTTGGCATCGTATATTAGGACATCATGCGTTTTCTGTTTTATCTGCTTTGAATTTATTTTCCGATATTTTGAGTTCTGCTAGTATGGGTCCTTGTGACGTGTGTTTTAAGGCTAAGCAAAAAAGAGAGGTTTTTTATGACAGTTTTCATAAAACAACATAGTGTTTTAGTTCATGTTGATGTTTAGAGTCCCTATTGCATTTCCGCTTCATGTGGTGCTATATAATTTTTAACTATTATTGATGACTTTTTTAGAGTGGTTTGGACATAAATTGCTTCTTCAGAAATCCAAGGTATATGAGACTCTACAACAATTTTGTGCCTATTCTAAGAAACAATTCGCTCATCCTATCAAATTTGTTTGTAGTGAAAATGAAATGGAGTTCATGAGTATATCCTCCTTTTTCAAATCAAAAGAAATTGTTCATCAGGCTTCTTGTGTTGGAACGCCTCAACAAAATGGACGTGTTGAAAGGAAGCATCACCGCATTTTGAATGTTGCTATGTCTTTGTTGTTTCAAGAAAGTGTACCGATGAAGTTCTAAGGAGAAGCCATTCTTACCGCTTCTCATCTTATTAATCGTACTCCCACTAAGCTACAGAATGGTCAAACTCCTTATGAGCTACTATTTGGTGTCGCCCCATCATATGATTAGCTACGCGTTTTTGGATCGTTGTGCTATAGTCATCATTATCCCATAGAAAAAGATAAATTCAGTGTTAGAAGTCGAAAGGGTATCTTTGTTGGATATCCTTTTGGAAAGAAACGATGGAGACTCTATGAGATCGACAAAGCTGAATTCTCCATATCTCATCATATTTACTGAGGATGTTTTTTCACTTGTTGCGCCCTTACGATCTTAATAAGCTATGAAGTCTCTTAATACTAATGTCGATGATGATAATCACATTTTTCCAGCAGCTATTGTTCTCGACAGGTGGAGCTCATCCTCACCATTTCTCTCTGAAACTACAGGTTCAAGTTCTGCTCTGGTTCATGATGATCCATCATCATCACGTAATGAACCTATATATTTACCTGCTCCATCGATCATTGTTTCAGATAAGACTCCAACACCAGACCCGAACTCCAAAAAAGAGCAACTATCTGGTCTGTCGCCCGCACCAGAACAGAGAGGCATCAGGTCAGTCTCAAACATCGACCATTATTTCACAAGAAGACAACTTGGGTCATGGTCATCGTGTGAAACAACCTTCTGCTAGGCTCAAAGACTTTGTAACATATAATGCTCGATGATTTGATACATCCCATCACGCTCTAATTGACTCTATTCTCGAGCCTTCAGATTCGGATTCAAGTAACTCATTATATCCTATTGGTAATTATGTTTTGGATGTTGTTTTCTCACCCTAACACCAAGCTTTTTTTGCAGCAGTCACTGCAGGAGTTGAACATAAATCGTACGAAGAAGCTTTAAAAGATGAAGTGTGGGGGTAATTCAATGGGTTTTGAGGTTACTTCTCTTGAAGATGCTAATACATGGAGTATGGTTGATTTACCTGTGAGAAAAGTAGCGATTGGAAGCTAGTGGGTTTTCCGAATAAACAACGCAGATGGTACTGTTGAACGTTGTAAATCTATACTTGTTTCACTAGGAAATAAACGAGAGGAAAGTTCTGATTTTTTCAAAACTTTTGCTCTGGTGGCTAAGATGACTTACGTTCGTGGTCTTTTGAAAGTAGCGACTGCCAAAGATTGGGAAGCACATCAAATGGATGTGCAAAATGCCTTTCTTCATGGCGACTTGCATGAAGAAGTTTACATGAAGCCACCTCTAAGGTTTAGACATTCAAATCCAAATTAGGTTTATTTGTTACAAAAGGTTATTTATGGACTTCGTCATGCGCCTCCTTGCTGGTTTGCTAAACTAACATATGTATTGGTCAAGTTTGGTTTCGTACAATCATATTATGAATATTCACTTTAGAGTTTGACTCATGGTGATCTTGAGTTAAGAGTTTTAATTTATGTTGATAACTTTATCATTTATGGCAATGATGGATACTTTCTAAAGAAATTCAAGGAATATTGTGGTAAATGCTTTCGGATGAAAGAATTGGGAAAGCTCAAACATTTTCTTGGCTTGGAAGTTTCACGAGGTCCTGAAGGAATTTCTCTTACTCAACAAAAGTATGCATTAGACCTTGTTTTCGAAGTAGGTCTCCTTGGTTCAAAGCATGCACCAACGCCCATAGAGCAACGTCACAACCTTGGGCGATCCAAAAGTCCATTGCTTGCAGATCCGACACGTTATCGTCGATTGGTAGGTCGACTTATTTATCTTAATACAACAAGACTTGATTTATGCAGTACATGTTCTTTCTCAGTCTATGGAAAGACCTCAAGAAGATCATTGAGAGACAACAATGCATGTTATTCGCTATCTCAAATGTATTGTGGGTCAAGGTATATTTTTAAGCTCAGAGAAAGGTCTCAAGCTCACTATTTATTGTAATTCGGATTGAGTGGCATGTCTTATGACTAGAAAATTACTTGGTGCTTATGCTGTGTTTCTAGGAGGTTCTTTAATTGCATGGAAGACAAAGAAACATGACACAATGTCTCATTCGTCTGCAAAAGATGAGTATCGCTCAATATCGGCTGCTACGCGAAAAATTTTATGGCTTCGCCAATGGATGGAAGAAGTTGGTTTTCCACATTAAGGACATATAAATCTATTTTATGATAATCAAGCAGCTACAAAAGGAGTTCTTCAACTTTTCATGTCCGAACCAATGAACAACTAGCATATATTTTTACAAAGCGATTGAACACAATTTGAATTTTGTTATTCAAGTTGGACGTTCGTAATAATCACGCTCCAACTTGAGGGGACTATTGAGACATATATATTATGCACTTCATATTACTAGTAGATAATGACCATTTATATAGAATTAAATTTATTCCTTCTAATCATTTCATATATAAGAGCAACACATTTAAAATTTCACAGAAAGACAAACTAATGTTTTTTAAACAGGTTTTAGTGTCTTCAAACTAGGGGTGGTTCTGAACATAGCAGGGTCGAAATATTGGTACGAATCTTTAAATGTTAAGAATTTAACATATTTTGATTTTTTTAAAAAATTGAGTAAAATAATATGAAAATTTTGTGTGATTCTATAAGACCGATTCTATTGCTTACAAACGACAAAAGAAAAATAATAGAAAGAAGACAAAATGTGGCCCGTGGATAGGAAGACAAAAAACCATAGTCTGCAAAACAATTGAGCAACTCAAGAGGAAACCACGTTCCTACCAAAAAAAGTCTAAAACTAGTTGCTGTTGATATTTTAGACGATGCATTATCATGCAAACCGTGATGATGTATCCATACGTTTACGTTATGTTGACCACAAAAACTAAAAACAAAGAAACGTGAAAATAAAAGATATCGTCGAGACGTCCACGTAAGCCAGCTAAACCGCGTGCCAGCAACCCCTAGAATCTAAACAAAACTGAAGTCGCAAGTTGCCACCTTTCTCTCTGTGTTGCCCTCTTAAAAAGGCTGATCCTTTCACATCTTTACGAACGATTCAAAGCAAACAAGAAGAAGAAAACCACAAAGAAGAAGAAAGAAGAGATTTTTCGAAGAACCCATCAGAGAGAAATGTGTAGATCGACGGATTTTGAGCGTTATGTGGAGAAAGAGAGCTTAAAGGTTAAAGCTTTCTTCGTCCGGTTCAAAGGTTTACCCACCAGAGAATGTTTACCTGATTCTTTAACTCTTCTCTACCCACCAAGAATCAACGGAGCTGCTTTGGAGCTTGAAGGGTCCAAGATCCGACCCGATTCACCAGCTTTTGTCACCCTCCACCGGGTCGTTAAAGGAGATGACGCTATTTACGGGTCTAGAGAACGGGTTCGGGTTTGGGAAGGGATCCGGTTCGAGGTGTACATGAGTGAGGAGAGGGTGGTCAAAGGTATTTTCAGAAAAGATGAAGGAGACGAGTGGAAACTTGAGTGCGAGTGTGAGATGGAAGAGGAAGGAACGGCAGAGGTTGTTGTAGCGGCGGAGGGACACGTGGCGACGGCGACGATGGCGAGGAAACACAGACGAAGGAGGAAGCAAAAGTTTGGGTTTGAATGTTTGGAAGAGATACCGGAGGAGAGAGAAGAAGGGAGGGAAACGGACGGTGGCGTGTGTTTTTGCACGTGTAGTGGCGGTGAATCTGACGACGGAGACGGAGAGTGGGAGAAGGTGGAATGTACGGCTGAGTTGGAGTCAGAGACGGAAGGGATGGGATGGGCCGTTGATTTGGGTATTTGGGTTATGTGTTTGGGTGTGGGCTATTTGGTGTCTACCAAAACCTTGAGAAGTGGAAGAAGAAGAACAAAAACAACAACTTTCTTCTAAATCTTTTTGTGTAAGCAATACTGCTCAATAGCAATGTAAGATAATGTAAATAGTAAAAATTCAAGACTTGATTTAAAAGAATCTTATGAGCACATATACATACTAGTTAGGAACAATCTTAATCCCAAACAAAACTAGCTTAGACTATACTCAATTTGTTTTAGGATTCGTACTCATCATTTTTTAGGACTGAATTTGTACAAGTCAATTCAGTTGCATTTGTTACAATTTACAATACAAAGGAAGTGTTTTCTCCTTTCTCTTACAAACTATAAGATTAAGAAGTTCAAAATGTTGATCAAAACGTCTTTGGATCCATCATTCTAATTATTTTTTTTTAATGATCAGATGTAAAAGTTAACATGATATGAGCCTACATCTCGTATAAATCTTTTTTTTTACATTTAAGCCAATTAATATTAGAGAAAATTAACTTGAATGACAAAAACTCTTTTTATAAATACTATGTTATCTTAAGAAAACTTCAATATATGTTCCTCTATCTTACAAGATGTACCAACAAATTTCCAAACTCATTGTAGTAAGTTTGGAGCTAATCATTTTTTATTTGTCGTTTACAAAATAATTAAAAAGTTTTCTTCATATACCCAATACTTTTGATGCAATGACTTCATCAAGATGCCTCTTGAAGACTTCAAAAAATTATCAAACTTAATCGATTCTTAGACTATGTACAATGGTTTACAAATTCAACACCCTATTTTTTTTTATTTTTTACACTCCACATCATCTTCTCTACAATGGTTTTGTTCAATAAGATTCAACCCCCTATTTTTCTAATTAAAAATTATTTTTTATATGTTTAAATTAAATAAACCTAATTTCTTTTATAGAAAATAAAATTTATAAGTTGTCATATAAAACACAAAATAAATTATTCAATTTACATAAATCATATTATTATTCAATATGCTCTTGAATCTTTTATTCAACACCTCTACATAGTCACTAGTTGATAAGATGTTTGGTGGTTCGACGAGAACGAGATGCCTAAGTCACAAAATAACATTAGGACTTGAAATGTTGAGATGACTAAATTGCAAAGCCTTCACTACACCCAACAATGAGTAAGTAGAAAACGAGAAAAACAATCTCATGGTTAATTGAAAAAATAATCTAAAAGGCTAATGCTTAAAAGACTTAACGTCATCAACTACCGCTTTCTTGAGCAGAGACACGTCAGTTGATCCAAGCACCATGTGATAACCACGTGCCTTGAGATCAAGCGCCGGATCATGATACGTGGCCATTCCGGCCAAGTAAGCACCACCGTTCGCGGGATCGGAAGCCAGCACCGCCGTCTCCGCCGCCCTCATGACTGACTTCAATTTCGGGTTCCCTGGGTCGTGAAGAAGACCCAAACTCGCACTCAAATCCCTTGGCCCCATCATCACACAATCCATCCCATCAACGGCTACGATCTCGTCAACGTTCTTCACTCCTTCCTCAGATTCTATCTGCAGACTCAATGCATGTCACGTGTTCATCTTCCTCCTCAATTCTAAAATTTACTAAAATTCAAATACAGTGTGTAAGTAAGGAATCGAACCTGGCACATAACGATGAGTTTATCTTCGTAATTAGCAAGATACGTCTCATCGAAGCCGTACTTCGAATCCCTCACGACGGAGTAAGCACATCCTCGGACACCGACGGGACGGTAACGGCAGTACGACACGGCCTCGGAGGCAGATCTTCCGGTTTCGACCATCGGAAACATAATACCGTCGGGGCCGAGATCTAACGCCTTCTTCGCCCAAGCCTGGCTGATATCAGGGACACGGATCACGGCTGAGCAACCGGCGGCTTCAATCGCGCGAATGCAGTTGAGAGCCTCTGTTATTCCGCCGTGGCCATGCTCCAGATCGATGATGATGAAGTCGTATCCGGCGAGTGCAGCGATCTCAGTGTTTACGGTGGAGGAAGAGAGAAGAAATAGGCCGTATAATTGTTCTCCCTCCCGGAGACGCGTTTTCAAGGATTTTTTGGAAAATCCAACGGATGCCATAGCGACTGGGATGTGGAGTAACCGATGAGGAGGAAGAAGTTCGAAAGATTTAGGAAATAAGTAAACAGAGATTCTGGAAAAGAAAATTAACTTTTTATTTAAAAGTTGTTATCTAATAGGGTTTTAAGATTTTTTAGTAGAATTAGGAATTAGTTTTACTTATGTATGTAGCCGAGGTATGGCTTAATACATTGTAAGAGTTTTTTTTTAACTCTGAAAAACTGGTATATTAAATGTTGTTGACTGTTCGGTACAGGATAAACAAATAAAAACCGAAAATAAAAAGAGAAAACAGAGGAAAGAGAACAGAGTAGGTACAGAGGAGAATATCAATAGATACCACAAAACTGATAAGCTAAAACCCTAGCAGGGACAAAAGAGAGTATCAAAGGATACCTCAAACCTGAAAGGAAGGTTTGCTCAATACAGAGGACCAGAGATGGTTGAAAACCAAGTCAGTGTAGTAAGACTAGAAGGTAGTTGCTAAGCTTCTCCATCTTTTGTAGCTTCTAATGCCAGCGCCTCATGCAGCCACGACGGACCACTTAAGGCGATGTAAGATTGATACCTCTTGGTTCTTGTCACACTTTCTGCTATGACATTTGCGATAAAATTACTTTGTCTCGGAACGTGAACAAATCTCCAGAACTCGAAATGTTGCAGAAGGTTGTTGATGTCCAGCAGGAGGAGGCGAAACAGGGGATATTTGTGAGGGTTTAAGACTGCCTCAATGGCATTAGCGGAGGTAACCTCAAAAACAATCTTTCTTGGAAGAATATTGCGCAAGCTTTCAACAGCCCAGTGAACACTATGTAGTTCGGCTTCTAAGGAGGACGATAACTGAGAAAAAGCACGTCGGCTATGCAAAACACTCGTGCCGCGGTGGTCCCTTACAATCCAAGAGGCTCCACTATTTGTGCGCGTGTTCAGCCATGAAGACCCGATGTTACATTTGTGAAAATTCAGAGGAGGACACTGCCATGATGCCTTAGATAGAGGATGTAGATGATTCTCATTAGCTGCTGGTGAAGCCACTCTATTCAAACCTAGCCAAATCTCTGCTTCTTCGCGTGCTAAAGCTAGGATGGTATTGGCTGAGGACGTTGTATGCTCAAAGACCAACTTATTACGAGCTTTCCATAGAAACCATAGAATCCAGGACCACGCATCAACGTCAGACGAGGAAGTACCAGTATCTCGATTGATTCTCCACAACTGATGAAAATTCAGCAGGACGGAATTATGAGAAAAGCCATGTACTGGTGGTGTACCCAAAGCCAGGTCCCATGTTTGCTTAGCTAACTCACAAATGAATAATACATGGTTGATGGTCTCGTCACCTACACCACAACGAGGACAAGTAAAGTCATCTTTCAGTCCCCTCACTTGGAGCCTCTCAAGGACAGCGAGGGCGCCTGCCAAGGCTCTCCATAAGAAATGTTTGATCTTTGGAGTCGTATTACACTTCCACAGTTGAGACCACACATTCCGTTCAATAGGCGGCAACACAGTAGCTTCCGGGTTTTCTTGCTGCATCTTCTCTTCCCAGACTTTGTAACCACTTGAAACAGAGTAAGCTCCGGTGCTAGTGAAGCTCCATACATACGAATCTTCAACAGCGAAATTTATGCGCAATTTGAGTATGTATTCTGTATCTTTGGGACAAAAAAGATGGTTCACTTTCATCACATCCCATTGGCTAGTGCCCCGAATAAAGAGATCAGAGACTTGCAAATCCAGGTTTAAAGTATCATGGAAGCAAATCAGTGGTCTGGGGTGCTCATCGAGTATCCACTTTTCCAACCAAACCCGCGTGTTCTGTCCACTGCCGATTGTTCTCATCAACCCTTCTTTCATCAGTTCACGACCATAGAGCAAGCTTCTCCAAGCATAAGAAGGTCGCAAACCTTCACCACAATCCAGAAAAGATCCATTCGGAAAGTATATGTGTTTGTAAATCCGGGCCAGCAAAGAACATGGCTGGGACCAAACTCTCCATGCTTGTTTACCGAGTAATGATTGGTTGAAACCAGCGATGTCTCGGAAACCCAAGCCTCCATTTTCTTTCCTACGACAAAGCTTCTTCCAAGCTACCCAAGGAATTTTCCTACGATCCGTGCCATTGCTCCACCAAAAATCAACCATTGCACTTGTGAGCCTTTTGCATAAATCCTTCGACAATTTGAAACATGACATAGCATATACCGGGAGAGGAAGCCCGATAGATTTAAGTAAGATTTTTTTACCTCCATGAGAAAGAGACTTCGCGAATCAACCATGAAGTCGAGATTGAAGCTTCTCTTGGATAAAACTAAGTAGTCTTCTTTTTGAACCACTAAAACACTCCGGAAGGCCAAGATACTTTCCTTCACCACCTTCCTCGTCAATACCCAAGGCCGATTTCATCACTGCTTTCGTGGCATCATTTACTTTGGCTCCAAAGATAATTGATGATTTGGTGGGATTGATCATTTGTCCGGATGCAGCACCATAGGTCTCTAAACATCTCAACAGCTCGTCACATTCTGCTGTCTCGGTTTTACACATCATAAGACTATCGTCTGCAAAGAGCATATGGTGGACAGCTGGTCCATTCGTGTCAAGCCGAATCCCCGTTAATTTACTTGAATCTGCCGATTTATTGAGAGTGTTTACAAGAGCTTCGGCTCATAATATGAAGAGAAAGGGGGATAACGGATCTCCTTGACGTAGACCTCTTTCAGGTTTAATAAATCCGTGAGGTCTGTCATTTAAAAGAACCGAGTATGTAACAGTGGATATACATGTCATAATCCAACGAATCCACATCCTCTCAAAACCTAGTTTTTCCAATAGAACCTCCACAAAGGACCATTCAACTCTATCATAAGCTTTAGACATGTCTGTCTTGATGGCCATGAATTTATCTGAGACAGAATCCCTTGTACGCAAGCCATGTATCATCTCATGCGCGATAAGAATGTTGTCGGTGATCAATCGACCCGAGACAAACGCTCCTTGCGTTTCGGACACAATATCAGGGAGAATAGTTTTAAGTCTATCACACAAAATCCGGGAGATGATTTTGTAGTGAACAGAACATAAACTAATAGGTCTCTGATGTCTCAGGTTTTCACCCAAGAAATCACTGCAAGCGTACANTTAGTACGTTGTAGTGGTTCGGGTATCGAATCCACAAAGACCAAAGTGTGCCAAGAACTATTAAATCAAATACGGGCTAAGACGGAAAAGAAATGATTGGTAAAGGAAACTAAT
>OVAN01005222.1:0-23942 GCA_900406275.1 Anastatica hierochuntica | reverse complement strand
CTTGTCCTCCAGCCGTGAAACTTATGACTTCCTGGCTGAGATTCTGGCGCTAGACTTCTGGGATGCCATGATTTTTTTTAGCGAGCCTTGTTCTTTTCTTCGCAGAGGCATGTGTGATGCCACTTATCTCTGAACCTTCTGATATGACATTGATCACCCTATCGTGTCTTAGGGAATCAGGCGCTTGACAGCCTGCTGGGACTCTTCATGATTATCCAGTATCTCTTTAGCTTTGTTGGAAAGGAATTCTCGTAGGTGTCCCTTCTTGAGCTGTTCGTTGACTTCTATTCTTAAGGTTATACAATCCTCCATTCTGTGATCGTGGTCATTGTGGAAGTCGCACCATTTGTTTGGATTCCGGCGATGGTCGGGTGACCTCATCTTCTAGGGTCATTTGACCTGGCCTCCCATCTCTTTCAGGACTGCTACCAGCTCGGCGCTTGATATTGACAGGTTGGATACATCCGACCAAGTATGTACCGGCGGTAATATGTTGACGTCTGACTTACCCAGAGGCTTGTGTCCTTTAGCTCCCTTCTGTCTATCATCCCTGGCAGGTCTTTGGTATGGCTTTTCATCTCTGGTCATCTTCTCGGTCCTCATGACCCGAGATTCTTGCCTGGCAAGCGGATCTTCTTCCCACTTGATCTGCGCTTGGGCCCGGGAGAGCACATCTTCCATCGTTCTACATTGATACTTAGTGAGCTCCTTATACAGGTCACCATCAGGCAGAAGTCCTCTCTTGAAGGCAGAAATTGCAGTGGCAACACTGCAGTTTGGGATTGTGACTTTATGATTGTTGAAGCGGTGATGGTAGCTTCTGAGTGGTTCTACCTTACGGTGCCTAATCTCATAAAGGTCTTCAGAGGACGTGGGAGTCACTATGCTGCTAGCAAACTGCTCCACAAATAGATCAGTCAAATGAGCAAAGGATCTTATGGTTCCGATTGGAATCGATATGAACCATTGCAAGGCGGCCCCTGTAAGGATGGAGCCAAATCCTTTGCACATGGCGACCTCCTTGTGCTCCTTTTGGATCGCCACAGTAAGCACCTTTTGCTTGTACTGCGCAAAGTGATTGTCCGGGTTGGAAGTCCCGTTGTACGACTTAATGAATGGGAAGGTGAACTTCTTTGGCATGTCGGTGAGGGCGATCTCTTCTGAGAACGGAGTGTCCGCATAAGAGCTTAGGGCACTTTTCCTCAGAGGAGGTGCGAAACCTGGAAGTCGTTCGATCACCGACTGCAGCGCCTCAAACTTGCTGGAGAACATCTACTCCAGTCGTCTGGCCTCATCAGAGAGTGGGGTAAGGCCTGCGGTTTGCAACTCTATTGTGTCCATCAGGTCTTCTTGCTCTTGAGCAAGATTTTGGTCCTCCTGGGTTCCCGTTGCTGCTGGGTTTCCTCTTTCTCCAAGGTTATTAGTAGGAGGAGTTTCCAGAGTTGGCATCCAGGGTACGTGGACCCTGAACATGTGATTCGTGGCTTGATTTGCCATCAAAGCCGACTTTGCCTCTCTGAGGGTCTCGTTCTCCAGCTCTAGTTGTTGCAGGCGCTGTGTATTCTCTTGGAGTGTTTTGGCATGAGCCTCCATATGCTGCATCAGGGACTGAAACTTTGTAGCTGCGACAAAAGCTCCAGTTGGAGTCTAATCCCTTCGAAGCTGCTCCATCTATCCTAGTCTCTTTTGCAAAGTCTTTAGCTGAGATCGCATCTCCTCGTAGGTGAGCTCTGCTCGTGCTGGTGTGATGTTTGTTGATTCATGACTATCTCCAACCATCGTCACGTAGTTTTTTACGAAAGCTCCCCTCTCTCTAACGCCAATTGTTATGGGTGATTTTGGTCGTTCTTTATAGCACGACGGAAGTTGGAGGTCGATGAATGTTTAGCAAATATGGAAAGAGGTTTGTTCTAAGCTTTGAGATCAATAATGGCGAGAGAACTGTTTGTTGTAGTGATTTTTTGGCTTAGGGTTTCATGTGTACACGTTTTTCCCTTAAGCTTTGTATTTATACATGTGGTTCATGATTATCCCTCCAAAAATTGGATATATCATGATTATCTGTAGGATATATGCATCTATATCTAGAATACACATCATTATCTATTAAGTTAAATAATAAAAAATAGAGGAGAGGTGGTGGTCGGCTGGCTTTTGGCTTTCGACTATGTAAGGTCATCTGACTTCCGGCTTCCGGCTATCTGACGTCGTCTAGCTTCCTGCTTCTGGGCATTCCCCTGCTTTGAGGTCTTACTGATGTACTCCATCTAAGTCAGGGGAATTCCCATGACCTAAATTACTCCCAACATATTGAAAAATACCTTGTTTAATTGTTGACCAATTATGTTTATAGAAGCAAGTTGTGAAGCAAACAGGTCCGACTGCCTTGTCTGGATTCATCAGATTTATTGCTCTTTATATTTCCTCCTCTATTACTCGTTTTATAAGTTGGAGTCCATTTCTGCTGGGACTCTCCTTGGTATAGGTCCAAGTTTATGCATCATTTCCTAGGTAGTCCTACTGGATGAAGAGTAAATATTAGTAAAGTAATCACGTATTCCTGTTTTAATATCTGAGGTGTTTTGCCATATAGTTCCATTTGAGTCTTCTATAGCTAATATTCTATTAACATGTTTGCTCTTCTTGGTTTAGCATGAGAGAAGGATTTGTTTTGTCCCCTGATTCCAGCCATTGTATCCAACTTTTAATTTTCCCATAGTCTTCTTCCATCATGTATGCACAAAGAAGTTTAGCGTTAACATATGTTATTCTATGAAGGTCATCGGGCGACACATCATAAGCGTAGTGCAATTGATTCTGTAACTCTATTATCCTTATCCTTGTGTTAGGAAAATTAAACTTCTTTTCTTATCCTAGACCATCTCTAATAGATATAAGAGTGGTTATGAATTAGTGTGAGCCAAGGTCCCTTCTACTTGGTGCCATATGTTACGGACTTCCTGCTTGAAATTAGGCAAAGAATGCCATTTTTCATAATTAAATGTTTGCATACCTTGCCACTTTTGGTCTTCAATGCATAGAAGAAGTGGTTTGTGGTTTGATTCTTGCCATAATAGCTTGACATAGGCATGTGGAAACAAATTTAACCATTGTTAGATCATTTAATCATAAGTTATTTATCATAACTCTAAAATAACTGAAAGTAAAAAAGTGATTTTCTTAGGCCTCTTTGTTTTTCACTAATATCATTGAAGTCACCCATATACACCTTTGGAATTGAGGTATTAGTTCTAGCGACTCCATTCTACGAGACTTCTCCATTGGTTACTTCTTTGTAATTTATCCGAATGGACAAATATGTACATAAAACAAAATCTTATTGAGCTTACTTTTATATACATCTTAGTAATATATAGGGAAGAGTAAATACAATTGGATAATATACAGTAATATAAGGTGCATACCTTTCATTTAATCCTACAACTGGATAAACAAAAGCAAGAGCATACCCCAACTTTCTTCCTATATTATACGTATATACATCTTTATTCGTAGTTTCAATGACGAACATAACATCAGGCTTGTATTTTCTTCTGATGTTAACCAAAAACTATATGTAGGGAGTTCCTTATTTCCCTGACAATTTCAGTGCAGTAGTCTCATTTTGGTTAAGGTGGCTTAGGGGCTCCCACCTTCCTCTTTGCTTTATCGTCTTTTTTTTATCTTTTGTTGACTTCCAGAGCCTTGTACCATCAAATCCTCATGCCTTTCTATTATTACCTCCTTCTTGTCTTTGATCTTCTATCATAGTTTTTGTAATAGGAAAACTTCTCTGATACATTCTCTATATCGTTTCCGTGTGCCCTATTATCTGGTCCTTCTGTACATTCTGATTTGCATTTGATGATTCACCAAACTTTGTCATAGCCTGTCTTGCCTAAACTAAGATTGAAGCTAGCCCCTCAAGACATGTCTAGGCATGATGGCATAGACTTTCATAAATTGTACAAAATTTCTCTAATGTCTTATATTAGAACTCCAGAAGTACATGATCACCATACTCCATGATGTCTATCTTGTGAGCCAACACTATCTTGCTATTAATATCAAAATCGACTTTGATCCAAACCTGGGCTGGTTTAAAATTTGTAGGCCGAAGAACTTGTGCATCAAAAATCTATCCAAGAATGGAGCCTATACTCTTCAAAATAACATCGATGTGATAGATATCCGGCCGGTTATGTACTTGAATCTAGAAAGAAATCTTCTTCATATAGTTTGGATAGCTTCTCCTTCTCCATATGTCAATTACCAGCATCCATCCGCCAAAGGTGTAGGAACCACCCTCGAGCACATCAACTAGATAGTGTTCTTATTGAAAATAAAAGTTCATCGAACCGTAATCGTTTTTCTAGGCTTCTACTTTGCTGTTAACTTCCACGGTTTGGACATCAAGTTCCTAATACCAAATGAACCTTGATGTTGAGGATTTACTCCCTTGACGATGAGACAGAGATCAAATTGACGCCTTGCATCACAATAAATAATTCAGAATTCCTGTTCTTTCCAAATTCATAAGCTCTGCATCAAAAACCAAAACTATTTTTCTACCTTTATCTTGTTTGTTGAATATGTTGTAGATTAAGTAGCTAAAAGAGATTTATGTTTGAGAACATAAAATTTAAGCCATAATTAACTGGATGATTTGTGTCGAAGCAAAGAACCCCAAAAGGATAGGTCGCTTTATATGTCACCGTTTGTAAGAGAAAGAGAAAATTTCTTTACTTGAGCGTGTTTTTGAAGATAAAGTTGGGCAAAAACAACTATAACTATAAACATTTAACTACTTGATTAAATGTATTTTCTTATCTACAAATTTTTCATTCATTAACTAAAAAGATTAATAAAATTGAAAAATATTTTGTACGTCTTGAATGTGTTATATGTTTTTATGTTAGCATTCTTTTTTTGGTCAAAAGAGCATTAAAAATTAAAAAGGTTTGGAAATCTAAATCGGGGGTATAAAGTTTACATATTCGGAAAAAATAATCTCAACTTTGCACTATGTACTAGCTCGTCAACATTCCCATTCAGTGACTGATGTAAATACTTGAAATCCAGTGAGGTGAAAAAAGATGTTAGCTTATGGATCTCTGCTAGTTGTGTTGAAAAACTGGCCAATTCTCTAGGTTCGCCAACATCATCAGAAGCTCTGTAGAATCTGTTTGGAACATAACTATCCTTTCATGTAACATGTACAACCACTCCATTTCCCACATGAGTGCTTTTAGCTCTATATATAAAGGAGATTGGATTCGACGCTGGCCCTTTGCCCCCATCATCACATAACATGTGATGGAATACAAAAAAACCACCCACGACCCGAGAATGGGACATCACACTTCCAGGCGTCAATTTGACACAGAAGACCTTGGACTATTGGAGTGGAGGATATTATTAGCGGACGAGGAACGGTATCCACAACATTGGCCTCCCTCCAAGCTTATGACTCACTTCGAGCATTTTTTTACATATCTGGAGCCTGCATATCCTTGCCATTATATAACCTATTGTTTCTCCCTTTTCAAATAAACCACAAAATCCACGAAAAACCTTCCCTATTACATCCTCAACACCTATATTTGGAATCTTCCAATATAAAAAATCCATATTTGATCAAATCGAAATTTCGGGGAAAACCCTAAGAACCGACGAGATATCGAAGAGAGCTCAAGTTTGCATTGCATGGGGGCACTCAAACAGTGCATGGTTACTTGTTTCTATTGCATATCCACATCGTGGACAACTTATCTCAAATCTAATGCGAACGTAATCTTGAATTCATTGTTAGACTACTCAATATTACCCACCACATAAAATGTTTTTGCTTTGCTGGTGCTTTCACCTTTCATGTCTAAGATAAAAGAGATTTAAAATCCGGACCATAAAAAGGTGGTTCTTATTCCCTTTCCCCATAAGATTGTGCCACATAATAACTTGATTTAACCGTCTAGATCCCATTCCTTATGAGGGACCATACAATTCTATCAAATGAGGCAATCCTACTAAAAGATATAATACTGATTAATGGAATAAGATCAAAAAGTTCCTCCAACATGTCCTGGTGATACTCCAAAGTATTTTGATTAATCATATGGCTTACCAAAAGATTAGGAGGGTAATTTGGACCTCTTTGTCGTGTTGGTCTTGGCCACACATCCGGAATCCAATTATCTGTCAACACAGCTATAGACGTACTCGTCTCCACATGTTTGATAAACCCTTTTTCCAAGATGAATCGAGCAGAAATAATACTTCGCCACCCATAATATGGTGAGTAGCACCGTTTATCGGTCATATGACTGTCCTTCGGATAATATCTCTCTTTCTATATTTGTGCCTGTAAAGAATATGGAAATTGTAAAAGACGTCAAATTTGCTTAGCTAGTAATGCCGAATTAAATTCATCGATAGTACGAAATCCCAAACCTCCCTCCACCTTAGTTAGAGAAACTTTCCTCCATTTAAGCCAATGTAAACCCCGTTTATCATCCCCTGAACTCCACCAAAATTTTGCTATTGTACTCGTTATATGTTTTGTGATCGCCTTTGGTAATCTGAAACACGACATAACATATGTAACAAAGACTGCTGCCACATATTTAATAAGTATCTCCTTCCCTTCTTTGGAAAAAAAAACCGAGATGTCCATCCATTAATACGTCCCTGTATTTGTTCCTTAACAAAAGAAAATTTCTTTGTTTTTGAACCCCTAGACTCTCCAAGAAACCTAAGTACGAACCCATTCCTCCATCCGAGGAAATATCTAAAACTTGTTTTAGCTCACAGCGGAGGTCATCATCGATCTTATGTTTGAACACTACTGATGATTTATCGAAATAAATTTGTTGGCCAGAGGCCTTCCCAATATTTCCAAACATTGTGGCTTATCCGCTTTATAAAAAATAAGATGTCATTCGTAAAAAGCAAATGAGATACTGCCAGACTTTTTTTTTATATTTACCCCTGTCAACCGTCATGCTCACTCAGAACGCCGTATATTTCTAATTAGCGTCTCAATGCAAAGAATAAAAATATAAGGCGATAAGAGATCTCTCTGCTGGAGGCCTCTATTAGGTACTATTCTACCTGAAGGTTGTCCGTTAATCAAAACTCGATAGGAAACCGTAGTGAAACGTCGCATGATCCACCCAACCCATTTACTATTGAAACCAAGCTTTCAGAGTAAATTTTCTACGATGCTCCATTCAACCCGATCATAAGTCTTACTCATATTTGTTTCAATTTCCAACAATGAATCTTTGCATTAGTGCGAAGGCCGTGGAACATTTCATGAGCAATCATGATATTATTCGAAATAAGCTCAACATGTATTATGTTATTATTCACTAATTTAAGAAAGAAAGAACATTTTTGACATTTTTTGTTTGAACTTCGACTATTCAAAAATGATCGCATGCGTGTGTGTCTATATATATATATATATATACATACATATATATATATACACTTAATACCCTTTTTGAAACCCAAGATAATATAAATACATTTTCATATATTTTAAATCATTCTTAAAATTTTTTGATACGCCATTAAAATATATAAATTACGTAACAGTTTTGTTGTTTTGTATTAGTAAACACCATTTATTGTCTAATAAAATCATTTAACAAATAAAGAGTTTTTGAGAATACAAATAGTCAAAAATGATAATAAATATTTAGAGGGTTTAACAAAAAAAACTATTTAGTGGGAGTAAAGTATTGTGAAATCACTTAATTTGAAATAATAATTTTTCTTTAAAACATCATTTAAAATATAGTTCTCAAGACGTTTTATTTCGCTGCACAATAATTTAATTAAGTCACTTTTACAATAATTTCAGAAACCACATCAACAACGATATTTCAACTACACGAATCTTTAGAGTTTCCAAAAATTTTCACATGAAATTAGACATATCGTCAGGTTATGAAACAGAATCTAAGAATCGAACGACAAAAGACAATTTTTCATGCGGACAATTTTAGCCCATACCTTTTCAAACAAGAAACGTGACTTCTTCGAACAATCTTTGGAGCGATGCTAAGGGTAATTTCGGAATGCACAATATCATTTTTTTTTATGAAAGGAATTTGCTTTAAAAAAAATGCTTACGTATCTTATTTTACCGACACGAAATTGTTAGAGCATCTCCAACCCAAAACCTCAAAATGAGGGGAGCAAAACCTCAAAATAAGAATTTGAAGGTGCTCCAACCATGAATCCTCAAAAAAATCCTTAAAAGTTTATTTATTTGCATTATAGTCCTTGACATTAATACAAGTTACTAATAAT
Source organism: Anastatica hierochuntica (assembly GCA_900406275.1). Lineage (NCBI taxonomy): Eukaryota > Viridiplantae > Streptophyta > Magnoliopsida > Brassicales > Brassicaceae > Anastatica > Anastatica hierochuntica. The sequence continues at coordinate 15,623 of OVAN01005222.1, read as the reverse complement.
GATAAAAATTCACAAATACATATAAAACATACGTTTAATATATTATACAACAAAAAATATTACAAATTTATATAATGAAAGATAATATAAAATATATATATAATAAAACAACACACATACAAACAATTTAAAAAAAATTACATATAAAATATCAAATTTCTCAAGCATTATTTCCATAATGCTCTCATATGTATTCAATCAACGCATTAAGTTTGTTTAGCGTATTTTTATTTTATGTTAGTTTTATTTAATGTATTTTTCTATTGTGTGAACTTTATTTTAATGTTATGTAATGTTTATCCTATTTTATTTTATTTTTGAGTACTTAAATTATTCTAAATTAAGTTTAGTACATGTATTTGTGAAAAAATAATAATTAGAATGACCAAAAAAAATAAAAAGTAGTTTTGAAGTTTTGAATAGTGAAACCTCAAATTTGAGTTTAGTCATCTGATGTTTTGTTAATTACTCTAACGGGTTTTGTTTCACGGTATTTTGGGAATTGAATATTATCCGAACTGAATCCATACGAGTATCCGAGAAAATTTGAAAGTTCAAAAATCTCAAATCTTAACCGAACCCAGAATTCGATAAAACTGAAAATTCTAAAACTTTTGAATTTAAACTCGAATCTGAAACTCGAAATAACCGAAAATTAAAAATCTAAACATGATTAATAATATATAAAATTGTTAAAAAAACTCCGCGATTGCGCGGGTCAAAAGTCTAGTTCTTGTTTAATTCGTAAGATTACCGATATAAGTAAGATAAGTTTACGTCTTTGCTTCTACCAAAGAAGAAGACCTCATCTATAATATGGACCATTTACCAAATATTAAATTTTAAGTTTTCAACCAATTTATATATTATGTTTGAGATAAAAATATTTTCAATTCCGAAAATAACTGATTACTTTTTATATAAAGGAACAAATTAAGGGGTGATTGGTTTTAAGGCTTTAAAAACGGTAGAGAATTTAAAATAAATGAAAAATCTTTAGAATTAAAATTTTGCCAATCATATTTTAACTGTCTTAAAATCTTTCACGGTCCCAAAAACCTCTCACAGCAAAATTATCTCTCTTTTTACTCTACGCTTTGATTTTTTTTAAAAGTTTACAATTTATGACCTTTTGTTTTTTTTTTAAATTACAACATTTAAAATAACACCCAATATTTTAAAATATAATTTAATAGCAACAGTTTACAAAACAAATAAAGTCTGTGCATTAAGTTTAAAATGTTAATTAATTGTTAATGATGCACAAATTATTTAATTTGTTGAACTAGGTACCAAACAATTGAAAGAAAAGTGAAACAATTAAATTTATCATTTACAACATAAAACATAATACTCATAGAAATAAGATCGAATGTACTATCATCCGACCTTTTTTTCCCTGTCATTTAAAGTTGGTACACATTAAAAACTTAAGTATTACCAGGAAAAAAATCTCTGAACTACTATATATAGACATAAGTATTAAGGACATAAATGTAATTAGTTAACCATTAGGTTTTATACGCTTATACTTGTATATATATTGTACAATACCCTAATAATATATTCAAGTCTTCTATTCTACATGGTATCAGAACCGTCGTTCCTTACAACCTAAAACTTTTTTTTCCTGCTTTTCTTTTCTATTCTCGCTCTGCCTCCAGCCACTGTCTTCTTCCTTTCTCTTCTTCCTACCCACATTCTCATACATTTCTCCCGATCAATGGCTCCTACTAACCAACAGAAACAATCATGATCCAGAATCAATATGTCCTCCATGTTAACATGACCAATGTTGCGAAACTTACCGCCACAAACTACATTATGTGGAGCCGTCAGGTACATGCTCTTCTTGATGGTTATGATCTTGCTGGATATGTTGATGGATCTATTGTCGCTCCACCGCCTATGGTCACTGTCCCCAATGCAACATCTGTCAATCCTGCCTATACGCATTGGAAACGTCAGGATAAACTGATTTACAGCGGCCTTCTTGGCGTCATTAGTGAATCAATTCAGCCTCTCCTTTCCAAATCCGTAATTGCTGCTGCTATATGGGATACTCTTGCGGCCACCTATGCGAAACCTAGTCGCGGACATATAAAACAACTCAAGCAGCAGGTCAAATTGTTGACCAAAGGCTCTAAAATGATTGATGAATACATTCAGGGGTTCACAACAAGGTTTGACCAACTTGCAATTCTTGGAAAAACAATCTAACATGAAGATCAACTTGAATATATACTGGAAGGTTTACTGATGAGTACAAGAATGTGGTGGATCAAATAGAGGGCAAGGATACACCACCTTCACTCACTGAAGTACATGAATGCCTCCTAAATCATGAGGCCAAACTCCTTGTTGCGGCCGCTACACCGACTGCTCCTGCATCTGCACACGCTGTCTCTCGTCGTCACAACACTCCACAGCATCCTCGTCCTTTTAACCATTCACCACAACGCAACCAACAGCAGTGGCCGACTCCTACCTACAACAACAACAACAAGTTCAACAAAACACCACGACCATACCTGGGTAAATGCCAACTGTGTGGTCACCAAGGACACTCTGCTCGACGCTGCCCTCTTCATACTCCAGCGACTAATCAACGAGGTCTCCTGCCAATGCCACCGTCTATGACTCCCTGGAAGCCTCGAGCTAATGTCGCTGCAATGCAACCGAATCCCACAGATAATTGGATACTCGACAGTGGTGCTACGCACCATATTACGTCAGAACTAAACAACTTGTCTCTACATCAGCCTTACTACGGAGGAGATGAAGTAGTCATTGGTGATGGGTCCGGTCTAGCCATCTCGCACACGGGTTCCACTCTCTTAAACTCCAACTCTCGCAATCTTAATCTAAACCATATCCTATACGTACCTAATATTCATAAGAGTCTTATCTCGGTTTATCGTCTTTGTAATAGTAATAAAGTTTCTGTTGAATTTTCCCCGGCATCTTTTCAGGTGAAGGACCTTCACACGGGGGCCCCATTACTCCAAGGAGTAACTAAAAATGAGCTGTACGAGTGGCCTGTGTCATCTACCCTCGCCAAATCTCTCTTTGCCTCACCCACAAATAAAACAACTTTGTCCTCTTGGCACTGCCGACTTGGGCATCCTTCTTTCCCTGTTTTAAATTCAGTTCTTTCTCAATTTTCTCTGCCTGTTGCAAACAATTCCAATAAACATTCTCCTTGTTCTCATTGTCTTATTAATAAGAGCCACAAACTACCCTTTTCCACCTCTACAATTACTTCTCAAAGACCTTTACAATATGTTTTCTCTGATGTCTAGTCCTCACCAATAACTTCGACAGACAACAATACGTATTACCTGATTTTAGTCGACCAATACACCAGGTATTGTTGGCTGTATCCTTTAAAAACCAAGTCCCAGGTGCGAGGCACATTCATCACCTACAAAGCTCTTGTCGAAAATCATTTCCAGACGCGAATTTCAACACTATATTCTGACAACGGAGGGGAGTTTATCGCTCTCAAATCCTATCTCGCAGAACATGGAATCTCGCACTTAACCACTCCACCACACACTCTCGAACACGACGGGATCGCTGAGCGTAAACATCGACATGTGGTTGAAACTGGTTTGACTCTTCTCTCTCAAGCATGGCTCCCGAAAACATACTGGCCATATGCCTTTGCTGCAGCAGTCTTCCTAATCAATCGATTACCCACCGCCATTCTCTCGAACATGACTCCATACCAGAAGCTCTTCGGTCTCGCACCAAACTACTCCAAGCTTCGTATCTTTGGCTGTCAGTGCTATCCCTGGCTGCGACCGTACAACCGTCACAAGTTGGAAGATAAATCAAAACCTTGTGTGTTTCTTGGGTATTCTCTTACCCAAAGTGCATACATCTGTCTAGATCGAGAGACTGGCCGTATCTTCATCTCTAGACATATCCAGTTTGATGAGGAAACCTTTCCATTCAAGTCCCGACCACAACCTTCAAACAAAACCTCACCGTCTGATTCTTCTCAATTAACCCCGCCGCCGACAATTGTGCCACTCGTCGCCTCTGATGTTGTGCCGCCGGCGCTGCCCCCATGTCCTGGTCTTCACCAACAACCGGAATCGCCTCCGGACTTGCCGCAAAATTCACAAGAACGAAGTGTTCCTCAGCCGCTAAACTCAGGTAAGATCTCTTCCTTATCTCCTTTACCTTTAACAGGCCTTAGAGAAACAAGCCCAACATCCACTCAAAACATTCCCAATCCAAGCCCAAATCTAATCTTGTCTCCAAGTCAACCATCCATCACCTTAATGGACCCAAATTCAGCCCATGATCCACAAATAACTCACCCAAACACAAACACTCAACCTTCTTCTTCAAACCCAACGACAACATCTTCTTCTCCAACTCCCCAACATGAAACTCAAAACATCACCAGACCACAAATCCCTAACATAAACCAACATCAAATGCAAACCAGGTCCAAAAACAATATAACCAAACCAAAAACCAAATACAACCTCCCAACATTCGTGAGACCCATTCCTACCACCATAACCCAAGCCTTGCGAGATGATAAATGGAAACAGGCATGTGACTTTGAAATGAATGCTCAACTCGGGAATCATACCTGGGATTTGGTACCTCCATCACCATATCAAAATGTTGTTGGATGTCGTTGGGTCTTCACCACAAAGCATCTACCCAACGGTGACATTGAACGCTATAAAGCGTGTCTCGTCGCCAAAGGATTTCACCAGCGGCCTGGCATTGATTACACTGAGACTTTTAGTCCAGTGATAAAGTCCACTACGACGCATCTTGTTATGGGTGTTGCGGTCACAAAATCTTGGCCGTTGTATCAACTCGACGTAAACAATGCGTTTCTTCAAGGTTCTTTAACAGATGAAGTTTATATGACTCAACCACCAGGATATATTGATCGTGATCGACCGGATTGCGTGTGCAAGCTTCGAAAAGCTATATATGGTTTACGGCAAGCCCCCCGTGCTTGGTACACGGAGTTACGGAACTATCTAATCTCCTCTGGTTTTGCTAATTCTTTTGCAGATACAAGTTTATTTGTCTATCATCAAGACACTAAACTAGCATACCTCCTTGTTTATGTTGACGATATAATCGTCACCAGAAACTCTCTAACACTTGTGTCTCGCATTCTCAACACTCTAGCAGACCGATTCTCAATAAAAGATCCTCAAGAGCTTCATTACTTCCTTGGCATAGAAGTCACAAGAAACAACAGAGGTCTACATATGAACCAAAGGAAGTATATCATTGATCTCCTCTCCAAAACCAACATGTTGCACGCCAAACCAGTAGCTACGCCCATGGCCACAGCTCCGAAACTTCATCTCTTATCTGGGGATATTCTTTCAGACCCTAAAGAATACAAGATGGTTATCGGAAGCCTACAATATCTAGCATTCACTCGCCCGGACGTAGCTTATGCGGTCAACAAATTATCACAATACATGCACCAACCGCGGACAGATCATTGGAATGCTGCAAAACGCGTGCTACGATATTTAGCGGGTACGCCGGATCATGGAGTATTTTTCAAAGCCAACAACTCTTTTCATCTTCATGCCTATGCAGATGCTGATTGGAGAGGTCAACCTGATGATTTTCTCTCTACCAATGGCTATGTCATATAACTTGGTAGTCATGCCATCTCCTGGTCTTCAAAGAAGCAAAAAAGCGTTGCTCGTTCCTCCACCGAAGCAAAATACATGTTTGTCGCAAACACTGCTTCAGAGATTAGCTGAATATGTTCACTTCTCTCCGAAATGCACATCATATTACCCACAAAACCCGTCATCTATTGCGATAACATTGGTGCCACGTACTTATGTGCCAATCCGGTGTTCCACTCACGAATGAAACATGTGGCGATCGACTATCATTTCATACGCAATAAGATACAAACTGGTGTGCTAAGGGTCTCTCATATCTCGACAAAGGATCAACTTGCGGACACGTTCACCAAACCATTACCACGGGCTCGATTCCAAGAAGATTGTACCAAGATTGAAGTGATTAAAACCCCTCCATCTTGAGGGGACGTATAGACATAAGTATTAAGGACATAAATGTAATTAGTTAACCATTAGATTTTATACGCTTGTACTTGTATATATACTGTACAATACCCTAATAATATATTCAAGTCTTCTATTCTACATTATATTTGTCAAATGTTTTGTGTTAGAAGTCTATTACAGTGTTTAGCAAAACTCTAAAAATATAACAATTTTCTGATAAGGAATGTTAAATGTTGAAAACTTTGTCATAAATGATATAAATCGTTTTGAAATGTTTAAGACTTATGTTAAATATATATATATATTTTTCTTTTTTTATAAAACAAAAACTAAAGGAATTATTAGAAAATTGTGAAACTGTGTTTATCTAGAAAAGAAATAGTATTAGTTTTGTAGAATGACTATAGGATCAATTGTGTATTGTATATTTTTATAGAATCAGATTTAAGTAATATTTTGGGTGTATGGATTAAAGTGATTAATAAGTCGAGATGACCCCACACTGGCTCCCAATTTCTTTGCTGCTTAATAAAGCAACGGCTGTGATTGCATTACATCGGTAACTTCAGATCCAATCAACGGCCCCACGTTTATCTCTCTCTCTTTGAACATTCAGACAACAAATATAGAAAGAAGTAGCCAGCAAGCAGCAAAGAGAAGAAGAGAGAGGCACAACAAAAACTGAAACGTGCCTCCATTTCCTAAAACCCAAAATCGTTTTAGTACAAAGGACACAACAAAGCTCCCTTCTTAAATGCCAAAGGTCCCTTCTTCTTTCTATTTTCTTTAGTGTTCTTCTTCCATTCTTCATCGCAAATCTAGGCATTTTCTTTCTCTGAAATTAAGATTAGTGGGTTTTATTCTTCTCTCCTAAAGTTTCAATCCTTACCTTTTTTTTTGTTTAATAATTTCTTCACGGGTTTCCTTCCTTTTTCTCCATTTATATTTTTTTTTAACTCGATTTATCAAATTTTATAAGATCTCTAAGAAGTAATAAAAAAAAAAGAAACTTTTTTTTGGTTTGCAGGTTTATGCTTTGATTAACAGAGAAGAGATAAATTGGAAGTAAGAAGAGAAGAAAGTTGACATAGTTTTGTTAGCACTTGATATGGTGGGGACGATGGCGAACAATGGAAGAATCCGGTCAGCTTTTCCGGTGGCTAATGGGTCAAAAGATCTGACTCCGGACAGTGCTCCGGCGAGCACGGCGGGATCTGAATATGGTCCCGTTGAGTTCACTAGAGAAGACGTTGAAGCTCTTCTTAATGAGCGGATCAAGTACAAGAGCAAGTTCAACTACAAGGTTTCTACTTTCTTTTTTTTTAATTTGATTATGTTGTGGTTCATGAGTAGGTTTGATCAATTAGGGTTCTTATTTGTTGCTAAAATCCACAGTGTTTTACTTTACTGTGGTGACTAAAGAATTTTTCTGAAATTTTCACCCACTTTTCTTGTTGGATCCGTTGGGTTTTTTTTTTTTTTTTAAAAGGAAAATTTAATTGTAATAAGACAATTTGTGGGACCTTGTTTGAGAAGTAGTAGCATTCAAGACTTTGTTTAATGTGATGATCCTTTGTGGTAGAATCTCTAAGTCTTTTAATTTTCAGTTAGCTTTACTGCCTTTACTCCTTGGATCTGTTTGTCTTTTGAAGAAAATTTGATTTTGTTATAAGACAATCTGTGGGACCAAAACAGTTTTTGTCTGTTTGATAAGAGCATCAAAGATTTTTGCTTATGTGTTTTGGCTCTTTTGCTAGAATAGCTTGCATTTGAAATGTTCTTCCTGGTGGTTGATTTCGCAGGAGAGATGCGAGAATATGATGGATTATATAAAAAGACTTAGACTTTGCATTAGATGGTTTCAAGAACTCGAACTGGATTACGCTTTTGAGCAAGAGAAGTTGAAGAATGCGTTGGAACTGAATGAGAAGCATTGTAATGACATGGGTGCGTTTACAATTTAGAGTTTAGTAGTTGAATCTGTTTTGGGATTTCGAAATTTACATTCCTACAATTTTGATGACAGAGCTTAGTTTGAAACACAAAGAAGAGGAGCTTAATATGATAATTGATGAACTGAGGAAGAATTTTGGATCTGTTCAAGAGCAACTTGTCAAAGAACAAGTGGAGAAGTTGGTAAGAACCGGCAGTTTTTGTTATCTAATTCATATTTGTCGGTTTTTATTCGATATCTTCTGCTTTAGGCCGCGAATGATTCTCTTGAAAAAGAGAAAGAAGCAAGACTTGCGATTGAAAAGGCACAAGCTGGTCTTGTGGAAGAGCTAGGAAAAGCACAAGGAGAACTTCAAACGGCTAATCAGAGGGTGAGAAAACTCAAAAGGATCTGAAATGTTCAATTGCTGGCACCTAATTTTGACTCATGTTGACATTCTTTTTTGGGTTTTCTTCAGATACAATCGGTAAATGACATGTACAAACTGTTGCAAGAGTATAACTCAAGCTTGCAGCTGTATAACAGTAAACTCCAAGGTGATCTTGATGAAGCTCATGAAACTATAAAACGCGGCGAGAAAGAACGGACTGCCATTGTTGAAAATATTGGCAACTTGAAGGGTCAATTCTCAGCATTGCAGGATCAGCTTGCTGCATCTAAGGTGATTGATGCTCTGTTTTATTCAATCAATTGTAGTCAATGTTTGTAGCTTTGGTTTGACTGTGTTTGGATGTCTCTTTTTTTTTGTTTTTTGCTAGGCCTCTCAAGAAGATATCATGAAGCAGAAAGCTGAACTGGTAAACGAAATTGCGAGTCTCAAGATCGAGCTTCAGCAGGTCAAAGATGACCGGGATCATCATTTAATGGAAGTAAAAAACTTACAATCCGAATCAGCCAAGTATAATGACTTCAAAGACACCATAACCGAGCTCGAGGTTTCCTATCCTTCTTATAGTTTCTTGCAAAAAAAAAAAAAATTCTATCTGCACATTATTTGTTCTCAAGATGATGTAAACTTTTTGGGACAGACTACGTGTTCCTCCCAGAGTAGCCAGATACGAGAGTTGCAAGACCGACTAGTATTGTCCGAGAGGAGACTGCAGGTTTCTTCACATCCTCGAGTTACTGATATAACAAAGTATACTATATGAGATTTCACAAGCTCGTAAGTTTTTGATACCATTCTTGACTGTTCATGGTTAGGTGTCTGATCTATCTACCTTTGAGAAAATGAATGAGTTTGAGGATCAGAAACAAACCATCATCGATCTGAAAAGTCGTATAGAAGAAGCAGAGCTTAAACTCGTTGAAGGAGAAAACCTACGGAAGAAATTGCACAATACCATTCTCGTATGATCCACTAAACTAGCTACTACCACATCACTTTTTTCCCCTTAGTGTAAGCTTGACTGATCCCGGTTTATTCTCATGTTGCAGGAATTGAAGGGCAACATACGTGTGTTCTGTAGAGTCAGACCTTTATTGGCCGGAGAAAATAATGGTGATGAGGGAAAAACTATTTCTTACCCAACATCTCTAGAAGCACTTGGTCGTAGTATCGACTTGATGCAAAATGGTACGCAACCAAAACTTCTTCAAAAACATGGTTCTTGCGGAAATGGCACAGTTTTTAAACATATATGTTTTTTCTATGGACAGCGCAAAAGCATTCATTCACATTTGATAAGGTTTTTGTGCCTAATACATCACAAGAAGACGTTTTCATAGAGATTTCTCAACTTGTTCAGAGTGCTCTCGATGGCTACAAGGTAACTGAATTCTGCAAATGGAAAATAATCCTACGCGCTCTTCTGTTTTCTGGACTAGTTAAAGCTGATGTCAATTCATTTTTGCAGGTGTGCATTTTTGCATATGGACAAACCGGTTCGGGAAAAACTTACACAATGATGGGTAGGCCAGGAAATTCGGAGGAGAAAGGTCTGATCCCGCGATGTTTGGAGCAGATATTTGAAACGAGGCAGTCTCTTAGATCTCAGGGTTGGAAATATGAATTGCAGGTACCTTCTTAATATTTTCTTTTAACTAGCACTTACTAAGGTACACCATTGCGGTTAGGATCGATATATGACTTTTCTAGTCTTGTATTATATGTGTAGGTATCTATGTTGGAAATATACAATGAAACGATCAGAGATCTCTTGTCGACAAACAAAGAAGCAGTAAGAACAGAAAATGGCGTTTCTCCACAGAAACATGCTATAAAACATGATGCTCATGGGAACACACATGTTGCGGAGCTTACTATTTTGGATGTTAAAAGCTCCCGAGAGGTTTCATTCCTCTTAGATCATGCTGCTCGTAACAGGTGAATAGCTAAAAGCTAAACCCACTTCAAACAAGTATTAGTGACCAAATTAGCTTTCGGTTTTCAAAGTTGTTTTCTTTCTTATTTAGATCGGTAGGGAAGACTCAGATGAATGAGCAATCTTCAAGAAGCCATTTTGTTTTCACACTAAGAATCTCTGGTGTCAATGAGGTATTTATTAGACAAACTGGTTTTTGTTTTCCTTAAAGAGCTTTGATTTCTGTTTTGTCTAATAAACGAAACTGTTTTCTCTTACAGAGCACTGAGCAACAGGTACAGGGGGTCTTGAACCTGATCGATCTTGCAGGTAGTGAGCGTTTATCGAAGAGTGGATCAACTGGAGATAGACTTAAAGAAACTCAAGTAAGTTCTTTATTAAAAGTGAACATAAAACATAAGTATAGATATCTTTGCAGCTTTAGTTTATAAAACTTTCTTATTATAGGCAATCAACAAAAGCTTGTCGTCTCTTGGCGATGTCATATTCGCCTTAGCAAAGAAAGAAGATCATGTACCATTCCGAAACTCAAAGCTCACTTATCTTCTCCAGGTACTATCTACTTTACAAACACTCAGCTTCTCAAAATAGTTTGTTTCCGATAATTGTGGCTCATGATGAAACAATGTTTCATATGTAATCACAGCCTTGCTTAGGCGGTGACTCAAAGACTCTAATGTTTGTGAACATTGCACCGGAATCTTCTTCAGCCGGTGAGTCACTTTGCTCACTTAGATTTGCAGCTAGAGTGAATGCTTGTGAGATTGGAACTCCGCGTAGGCAAACTAACATCATCAAGCCGTCAGATTCTCGTTTAAGCCTTGGATGAGAGAAAGCTAAAGCTTCATTTTTATTAGTTAATTTATATGAATGTTTGTACTACTTGATAATATATGGTCACGCGACTTGATGAAGGATGGGATGGTTCTAACGGGAAACACATGAAAACCTTTTGTTGTAATTTGTATAGTTTGGTTTAGCATTTTAATTTTCTGCTGTTTCTAATTTTCTGGATCATTACGGTTTTGATTGTTGATGTTTGGATTCATATTATTATTTCTTCTGAGATTCAAAATACTTGTTTCTCTTTGTTTTTGATTAATTAATCAAAAGGTATAATGATCTACAAGTCTAATATGGTTGTTTCATCAAATTTTTTTTACAAAAATCTCCAAGTTGTTCGCGTTTTTTATTTTAAATACAAATACATGAATGCTTTCTAATAGAATTCTACCTAAACTAATTCTAAAATAACACCCACTTACTAGACTAATATTATCGAGAATGCCATTTTGATTTTTGTTTTCTAAAATACAAATTTTTCGAGCTAGACTAATCTTTTATCAAATGACCATTATACATAAATTATCCTAATATTATCAAGACTGCCATTTTGATTTTTGTTTTTTAAAATAAATCTTTTAATTTTCTTTCAAATCTAAATTTTGATTCATTATTCCAAATCCTAAAAAAATATCTTTCAAAAGTAGAAAATTACAAAAATTCCCTTCATTGTTTTTATAGGTGTTACAAATTTGTTATATTGTTACTACAAATTTATATTGTTGTTATTACATATTTGTTTTACAGTAGCTATAAATTTGCCAACAGTAGTTATAAATTTATTTTACAATTGCTACGAATTTATTTTACTGTTACTGCAGATGTACTTCACTTTTACAGATTTGTTTTGTTGTAGTTGCATATTTATTGTACTCTTATTCAAAACTATGTTTAGTGATTACAAATTTATTTTACAGTTACTAAAGACTTATTTTAAGTTGTTACCTATTTCTTTTATCGTTGTTGCATATTTATTTTTAATTCCATACTTTTATTTAGTTATTGTAATTTTATTTTACAATTATTGTAGATTAGACGTATACATTTTTTTTTACAGTTATCACAGATTTTCTCATGATGCTAAATTTGTGTAAATGGTGTCAATAAAATAACAATTTTTGTATTCTAATTCAGAAAATTTTGAAAAGTAATTGATTTTTACTAACTTGAACTTTGAGCAAGTGGTATAGAACCACTTCATCAATTTTGCTAAGATGAGTCAAATCGAGCATAATGATATTAGGTTTATAAGTGTAAAATAAATTAAATTAATGAACCAAAGACACTTGCCCATAAACAAAGATGTAATGTGTTAGATAATAATTATCTAACTCATATGTAACAATACACACAACAATAAAGATCCACCACAAAAGTTAATAACTTTCAAAATTATGTCACTAATTCACACAACCCATAGAGTTATATGATAGTTGATTATAATTTATACTTATCTAGGGATGCCATTACTAGTGTTAGTTGTATCAAACAAACTTCTACATGGACTCATATATAGACTTATAAAATTAATAAGAAAATACAAAAATGATAGGTTTTGCCATATAATTTCATCTTTTTCATGTGTTTAATTTATAATTTGCAAAAAAATATGTAGCAACTATATAATAAATCTGAAAGAATTATAATCAGTAAGATTAAACAAATTTGTAGAACAAATATGTAGTGATGACAACAAACTTTTGCATTATTCTAGTCAGGGAAAAATCTATCATCATGACAAGAAAAAATTTGTAACATAAGACTATAAATGTGTGACCGTTTTTAAATTATAGCCACATAAAATAAATCTGTCACCACATGATGTTAGTCTAGTCAATAACTTTTCTGAAAGATATCTGTAACCAAACTACAAACTTTTTAAGCAAAAAAAAATATGTGGTGTCATTTTAGGAAACCTTTCAAACAAAAAACAAATATGTCATGAAAAATATGTGGCGTTCAAAAAAATATGTTGTTATTAAACAAAAAATTTGTGACAAATAATTAAGTATGTAGTAACGCATAACAAATATGCATTGATATTTCAGCGAAAAATCTACGAGAGATTTAAATCTCAGTAACAACTACGAAGAAAAATATGTAGGAGAAAAAAAATCTGTGACGAATTAACAAATCTGTGACTTCGCAAATGTCAATAAATCTGTGGTCCACAATATTGATTCACAATAAAAAAAAATATGTGTGCAGATTTTTTTCATTTTCGAGAAACTAAAGATACAACAAACTTTTTTCCAGATTTTTTCATTTTCCAACAAATTTTCATTTATGGCATTCTGGTAATAAAGTTTTTTTCAAGTGGCTAGGAGGGTACTCTGTGAATAAAATAAACTAAACTAACTCTCAAATTTATGGTGTTATTCTAGTTATTTATATATTTTTCAGGGTTATGGATGATTAAGATTTTGTGTTTTGGTAAAACGTTCAGATTTTATTTAGATGAGGAGGACTAACTCTAGAATATAGTAGGAAAATGTACGTCCCCTTTATTTTACGTACTATCTTTTTATCTAGCCAAAACCCATTTCATTAAAACATCGCGTACATGAGACCAAAATGCTTACATGGATAGATAAAACATTGCTTAGTCTTGTCTTTTTGGCAAGACTATTGACTACAACATTACATGATCGATAAATATAGAAAATGTTAAAAAACAAGATCGAGCTTTTAAGCCTTGTGAAATCATCCAACTTGACAGCAAAAGATGACCATTCTGAGGGTGTGAGCTCAAAACCTTCATTTCCCACAAAAGTACTGCTAGCTCTGTATGTAAAGGAAACAACTTATTGCGATTACTTTTATATCCATTCCTCAGGAGGGTGACGTTCTCTACTAGGCTCCAACCGAGACAACACCAAGTGTCAGATGAGCTCCAATAGCCATCTATGTAGCAAACCAAATTGGAGTGATGGGGCGACCACCTGTGGGGGCATCGAGGGAAGTTTGATGCAACCTTGAAAACTCTAGGTTGTTTTAATCCCTGAATCTTCGGAAAAAGAGATATGAATTTTTCTATTTGGGTTTTCTTTGGTTTTTTTTATTATAACGAAAAGAAGATGAAAGGTAGAAGATGGATGAAGAAGATGATAGATGAGAATCGATGGATTTGGTGAATGGGTAGAAGGATATATAAATCTTTAGATCGGGTGAATGAACTCCCTTTTTGATCTTAAAGATAAAGCTTTTAGAGAATAAACTCTGTAGCTATGAGATGTTCAATGATGAACAAGGGTTTCACAATCTCTGCGAAGAAAAAAAGAACAACTTTGATAAAACTTCGATTCCCTTTCAATGTCTGCAGAATACAACTTAAATAAGTCTAACTCTCTTAGGGTTCCACGAAAGTAAACCATAAAATAAGCCTAATTTTCGTCTAAATAAACCAAAAATAAACCAGAAATAATTAAAAATCTAAATCTAAAACCCAAGGCTAAACCGAATGCTGTAAACCAGTGAGCTGAAAGTCTGTTGACTTTGAAAATTCATAACTAATTCATCCCAGCGTCTTTTCAAGTGATTCCACTTCGACTTGCTCCCTTGATGACTTGAGAATCTAACACATTTTGAATCATATCCTGAAACCATCTGGTTTGGTTGGAATACCCTTCAGAGTGAGGATATGTTTGTTCTGCGAAAATCCTGATTCAACCAGATTGTAAATTCCATAACTCTCAAACCTTTAATATCGTTGTGATGAGTCCGGTTGGTAAAGATGCTCTGATGAGTAAGCTTTCCAGAACAATCAACCTTGTTTCCTAATTCCATTTGGTTCGAAAAATATGCTCTTTTGAATGCGGTTGGGTCCATTCTGCGAATTGAGCTGAACAATATTGCATCATTCCCTCCTCCTTTAAAAGGATTTGTCCTCAAATCGAGACCTTCTAGAAGAACAAACTCGTTGATGACTTGGTTCCCATGCATCCTTCTGAACCTCGACATAATGATATTCCATCCAGGCTTAAACACATAGTGTTGTAACCCTTTTTCATGCCATGAATACTCTATGTGACTTATATGAAAGCCAGCAGCTTCTAACGCAAATGATGATCTCTTTCGTGTGAATCCTTTTTTTTATTACTGCTGATCCATGTTGCATCATCCCCTCCTCCTTTAAAAGGATTTTTCTTCAAATCCGGACCCTCTAGGATGAATGCATCGTCCATACATGGTTTCGGCGATGCTGTCCACTTCTCTAAGGTAATATTTTTGTTGTTGNAAAGTGTGGCAGCCTCTTGACGTGCCTTAGATGATCCATAATAGTGTGCTCAATCCAAAAAACAGGCTGGAGTTTATCAAAACAGAAAAATAAACCATGATTTTCATCTGTTTTGATCATTGTGTGCTCGTTTTCGCGGACTGATTGTGATCTAATGATTTTTGCTTCTTAGCCACGTTTTTCACAGGTATGAGTTCACTTACAACCTGCGGTTCTTCCTC
>OVAN01005221.1:0-23942 GCA_900406275.1 Anastatica hierochuntica | reverse complement strand
TAAGGTTCAGAATTCTTCTCAGATTCGAAGTACGGAAGATGATTCTTCTCAAAGTCAGAAAAAATTCATAATGTAAAGAGAAACTAAAGTCTAGGTCTTTTTGATGAAATCCGGTCTAAAATAAGTTCGGTCTGGTTTTTCGTAAAATCAGTTTGAAAATCGGGATAGGGACCGGTCGATCCATGTCCCTGGATCGGTCGATCCATGTCCCTGGATCAGTCGATCTGTGTCAAAAAATCTGGGTATTTTCCAGCTTTGCGCGAACGCTTCCTTCAAGGCTTGAAATCCATCCAAAATGCTTCCTTTTCGCACATTCAAGCTCGGATCCTGTAAAAACAACAAAGAACACAAAACCGCGCCAAAACAATCCGAATACATACTAAAAACCATAGATCTCGAATGAAAACCGTACTAAAAACATACTAAAATACTGACACATCAATCATCTCCATGATCTTGTCTAAGTCCACATTTGGATTCCCCTTGACTGATTCAGTCCGATTAGAACGATCCTCAATTTGATCCAATCTTTCCCTTTGATCACAAAACCGGACAAGTGACTCATGGTCCATCCATGATCGAGTGGGTATGCTTAGCCATTGTCCATCCACAGCCAAGTCCAGGGATTCCATCCAATCCAACTATACCCACCCCCTTATATAGCATAACATGGACTGCCACCAGTATACATTACTGGTGTCTGAGGAGTCAGTGAACCACTTCTGGTCCAGTTTTCCAACACTTAGTCGAATTTTTACTGTCTTTCTTTCCAGTTTATGCATCCTTTATGGATTATTCCTTAGTCTTATTGCATCTTTCGTGGACTGTTCCTTTGTCTTATTCCAATTTCCCGAGCATGGATGTTACACTTTGCTGAGAGTTCTCAACATCTGCGCGCCTTATCTATCAGGATCTTTGCAACCCTGTGGTGAGCCACGACACATTCTCTTTCATCGTGCAGGGTCAATTCTATTTTATTTTCATTGTGGATTTGGCACGAGTGTTTGGTTTTGCGCAGGGTGGAGCCACATATGTCCCACAATTGTCGGGTCCAAAAAATTTCAGAACTATATTGTTGTTGGGTAATTTGTTTCTAGGAGTGTGAAGCAGTCTTGTATCTGAAGTCCCATTCTTAGACTTGTAGCTAAGGTCCTCAGCTCCCATATCTATGCCAAGTCTATTCAGGCTGTTGTTACCAATGATGAGTTGGGTCTTTTCTTCATAGGAGTTAGACACACTTGGGATTAGGGAGCTCAAATTCGTTATGTGGCGACCATAGATTTAAACATGGCCGCAGTTGTTGCTGACAAGTTTGTCTTCTTCAAGGTGGTTGCTTCTGAGAAGAAGTCTTTTGCTGCAGGTGCTCTTGTCAGTCGTCTTTTGCATTTTGTGAAGTTTTATTTCACTGGTCACAAGAGGGCGGAGTTCAAACTCCCCAAGCAGGTGAAGATCTGGTGAGACGATAGACCTACATATGCTTACCTTGATGGGAAGCATCTCGTGGACTGTTCCATCTTAGCTTCTCCCTGCAAGAAGTTCATTGATGATTCAAGACCTTTTATCTACCACTTCTAGGATCGCCAGCAGAGATCTCTATACATTGAGTTGCCATGCCGAAATCTGACTTCCATTGCTGTTTCATCGGGAGTTGAGTTTCTACCACCAACAGATCGTCTTTGCCCCTGTCCCCCTTCTTTTAAGAAGGGTTTCTCAGATCCTACTGGGGACCATGATGATGATGTTGACTATGAGGCGGATATGCCTCCATCTGCTGCACCTATTGATCTTTAGATCGCAGAGCTATTTCTGAGGATTTTAGTGCTTATGAGCTAGACCCACCACCGCCACCTGCTGCTTCAGCCTTAGAGTTCATAGCTTGGACGGTGTAGAGCCATTAGAGGTCGAGTTCCCTCATGTTGCGGTTTGCCGGGGGGATCTCAAGGAAAGGGCATCTACTTTCTTGTTCTTCTCGCATACCCATTAGAGAGGATGCTATCAGGCGCAGAGCACCACCAGCAGCTGTAGCTGATGCAGATGATGAGGAGGATGAAGAGACAAACGATGAGGAGACTGACAAGGAGGAGACACGCGAGGCATTCACACGAGAGGAGGCTAGACGTAGCGAGGAGCGCTCCCAGAAGAGAGCAGATTACACCTCCGGAGAGGTAGGCAGGCGTCCTAGAGCCAGACCAGGAGCCACGCCCAGCAGTTCCAGAGCAGCATAATAGATTTTGTTTTCTTTCTCTTTCCTTTTTGGTTTTATTTTTATTTGGAATTATTTTTTTATTTGCTACTTACCCCTTCCTTGGATTTGTTTCACACCGAGACGGTGTGAGATATGTCTTGGGGAGGCTACTTATGCTTTTTCTTTTATTTTGGTGTTTCATTTTGAGTTAGTTTTCATGTTTTATTGAGTCAGTCCCTATGGATTCTGTGTGCTTTATGAGGATTTTATACTATTGACTCTGCGCATTGTACTTCATTTTTATTCTTATTGACCATTTCATTTGAGATTTTAGTGCAGGCACACCGGAATACCTCATGACCAAACTCCTCGCCAGAAATCTTTGGAACTCAAGCTTTTGTCAGAATTGTTTTTAACTCTATTTATCTGGACTACTAATGAACTTAATTGATTTGATTTAGAAACTTGAAATCAGGAAATTAAACCAATCATTCAGGATTGCATCCCCATTTTACTTCCACTCTTTTCGGTAATCTTGAGTGATCAGTCTCATTCTTAGTCTGGCACCACACCTTCACTTTATTTCATTGAATCCCCATGCATTTCTCTATGATCATATATGCACATGTGTATAAACAATGGAGAGAATATGATACACATGATCCTTCTAGTTACTTAGGTAGGGTTGAATAATTTAGGTGGTTTAGATGCGTTCCTAAGTGTTTGCTTTCTCAGTGTTGGGCATTTAAGGGGGTTAGATGGATGTGTTGCATTTATTCATGTTGTATGGGTGTTTTATGATTTAAAATGTCTATATAATGCTAGTTTCAACCAAATTTCCGTATATATTTAAAAAAACAAAAAATTTCCATTTTATTTATTTATCTCTGGTTTAGAAATTAGTATTTACATGTTATTTTGTTGTTTAAATGCACCCTGAGGATTGGACATGTTTGGTTTAATTTGACTTGGTTGTTTGTACTTGGGTTGTTAGGGGACATGGATATCAATATACTCTTTCTCTCCTGCGATTTTGCATAATGATTTACATCCTGGCGCATATTTGATACCCCAAAACACTTTAAGCCTCAGCAATAAAAGCCTTTTGATTATCTAGCCTGAAATTCCTGATGACGAGTTCTTTGGTGAAAAAGTCTCACGCTTATTTGGATGAATGTAGAGAGTTATTAACATGAATGCTAAGCTTGTAGATTCAGAGTTTGGAGTATGGATGAGGTTGAGAGATCATGGAGGGATTCTTGGGGAGAATGTTCTAACCGTTTTAGGTCTATGTGGTAAGAGAAAGTAGGGCAGAGTAAAGTCCACTGACAGCACAAGGTCCATTTTGTTTTCAAACTTCTTTTCCGTAGGCTTAATATTCGTTTTCTTTACTTGAGGTCAAGTAAAGATTCATGTATGGAGAATTTGATGTATTCATATTTCATAGGTTTTATTGTGGTTTTTATTCGAGATATATGGTATTTTAATATGTATTCGATTCTCTTTGGAGCGGTTTTGTGTTCTTTAGTTTTTTTTACAGGTGATGGGCTTGTTTGTGTGGAAATATCATATTTTGGATGGATTACAAGCATCAAAGGAAGCGTCTTTGAAGAAATGAAGCATCTTGGCAGAATGACAGGGATCGATCGATCCCTGTCCAAGGATCGATCGATCCTTGACACGACGCAAACCAAGATTTTAGAATCAAACCAAGATTTAGAGAACCAATTACATGTATTATACCAAGACTCGTGTTTTAGTTTTCATTATGTTATTTTTCTGAGTTTTGGACAAGAGAGAGAGAGCTTTGTAACCTAAGGGAGACAGATCTAAACTTGTACTTCGTTTCAGAGAAGTTTTTTGAATCCTTTTACTCTTTCAATTGCAATTACAACATGTTTTCCTTTGATTTCTTTTGTGATTGTTCTTTGATTATGAGTGAGTAGTCTTCTAGTTGGGTTTAGGGTTTCTCATAGGGAATTTCATGAATCTGTAATTGTTAGGTTGTAAGATCGGGGAATTATCAGTGAATCTTCGTTTATCTTTGTGTTTATTGCTTGAATTGGCTTGATCACCTAGTTCATGAACTTATGATATTTCACGCACCAAAAGTGTTCGATGAAATTCTTGAAAGAAGGATAAATGAGCAAATTGTCTTAGACCAATGGAAATTGATGTGTAAGCAATTTGTGAACAAATCAATCCTGTTTAGAATGCATGTGTAGGATTTAAAACTCAACAGAAGTTAGTGTCTAGGATCCTTAAGCATAGATAGTTAGCTCTATAGAAGTAGGTTAACTATAATCCTATTAATTGAGTTCAACATGACTCTTAATTGTTTCCCTAACAGCAAACCTATAATCATGATGAAATTATTTCCCTGAGAACACCCTGTAGACAGCGCTTTTCTCTGATTGATTTACACCTGCTTGTTTCGTTACTTTCTCTGCTCATTACGAATTATAACATCATCTTTCAACTCTTCTTTTTCGCTTTAGCCCATGTTTGATCTGATAGTTTCTCGTGCAACCTTTGGTCTCTCTGGATTCGATCTCGAACCACTACAATGTATGCATCTGTACGTTTGCAGTGTTTTCTTGGGTGAAAACCTGAACTATCAAACTATCATACAATTGATATAACAAATATTATTATTAAAAGTTTTAAAATTACATATATAATTAATTGTAAGCTACAAATAATGTTGAATAAAAGAACTTCATGTATCTTATTTGATTTATTTTAAGTGTTAGACATTATTATTACTTTAACTAATATTACGTATTTATCATAATATATTTTATTAAAACTCGAGTTATGAATAAATTATGAATGTATTTTAAATTTTTTCTTAATATTTTGGGAATTCTCGTTCCGTTCCGGTCTCGTCCCATTCTCGTTCTGTCCCAAAACTAAAATAGGACACATAGTGGACACTTATTTTAGTTCCCGAATTTCTCGTCCCATTCCATTTCCGCAAAGTCCCATTCCGAGTTTCCTTCGCCCACCCCTATTTATGATGCTTGTGCTATTTGTGGTAAATGACTTGTGCGACAAGCAATATGAGAATTCCTTCAAAATCGACGAACTTAGTTGGGAGATTGGGGATAGCTCTCCACCACCGAGACCAATGATTCCAGAACCAGTCTCGTTGAAGGAACCACCTTTGTTGTAGCCGCAACCGAAAATAGTGCCAAGGAAAGAAACAGGAGACCCCAAAGCGGAGTTAATGGAGATAGTTTCTATGACAATGTCTCCTTTGTTGAACTATTGGTGTCCATAAATGTAACAATACTTACATACGTTGTTAGTTTCGTCGCATCCACGTTTGCGAGTCAATAAAGTGTGGCAGTGACGTGAGTCGCAAGGCTCGTTCTTATAAGTGGATGATTTCTTCTTGTCAAAGATTGGACCGTTCTCCTTATAACATTGTTGAAATGATTTACATTGAATCCACGGTAAGTCACTCCCAGTGTCAGCAATCACTAGGACCTTCATCGTTGGAGCACTGATGGTGATACTCATGAAAAAGTCGTCGTCTTTTTCGATTAAACTGGATTGGAGATGAGTTTGGGATCGATGGTTGAAGCGACGGTAACGAGAGATGGAGCGGACGAAAGCAGCGTTGAGGCGATCGGTGATGGTGGTTAGTGGGTTATAAAGTGGAGAAAGGGGAGAGTCACGGTGGATCAGCTTAAAGATGAGTTATTCTGGGTGCATCGATGAAGAGAGATTCACCGAAAATATCAAGAAAAAAGAGAAGGCAAGAAATGATGTTACCATTATGATTTCAAAAAGTCTTGCGTTTAGAAGAGTGAAGTTGTGAAGAGTTTAAATACACAAAAATTTGAGGAAGCGAAGAGATTGAAACGATAATGAGTTATAGCCTTTAGTTTTTCTCATTAAGGCTGCAAATTTAACGTGAGACTATACTAGGGATGTAGAGGAACGAATATCTTGCTTTTTTATTTTTTTTTTAAAAAAAATAGTGACTAGGAAGATTAGATATTTATTAAGGGTACGAAAAATTCGAACGTAAAAAACCGAACTGAATCTACTAAAAAAATGTCATCGAACCCCGTAAAATTTTCGAACGGATCTGAAACTTCGCTGTATGAAAAATTGGAACTGAATCCGACCTGAAACGAAATATTTCAAATACCCAAAAAAACCCAAACTACAATTATATACTTAAATATATTAGTTATTTTTAGATTTAATATAAAAAATATCTAAATAACATAAAATACTCGGAGTTATATGAAATACCCAAATTAATATCTGAAAATAACTAAAAATACATGAAATACTGGAAATTTTCAAAATACCTATCATTTCTTCATCCAAATACATGAATCGAGCCAATTTTCATGTTAATTTTAGACATTAGGTCATATATTCCAAAGTGATATGTTGTCTATTCTTTTTATTTTAGATTTTTGAGGCTTTAAAGTACATTTTATTTTTTTTCAAATTGCATAATTTAACGGATACTCAAACTAGAACCGAATACGAACCAAAATTAAAAAATATTCGAATGTGACCTAAATTTTTAACTCCGAAAATCCAAAATCCGAATAATCCCCAATAGAACCTGAGTGGATACCCGATTAATGATCTTAGATCATATTTATGTAAAGACATATTCTTGATGTAAAATAAACATGATGGTTAAAACTAGTCAATGAACAAATTTGCATGCTTCTTAGTTATATACTGTAGATCTTCATGTTTTGCCATTTTGCTTAGATGAGATTAGCTCAATCATGTTTGGAGAGAGTAAACATTCCATTTCTCTTCTCAATCTTTGCTTTTTGTTCTTCAAACAAATGTTTCAACTTCTAGAACTCAATGGAAGTTCAACTAACTCATTTGTCAACACATAAGCAATTATGGTGATACCAAAATTCTCATGTTGTAGTCAAGTTCATTCAAAACACTACTAATAAATTTTGTAAACTTAAAAACATATATATTTGTAAGATGTTTTGCATAACCATGTATATCTTTCACCGAGAAATAGATTAGAAAATGTAGTCTTTACGACTGCAAACATCAGAATAGCAGAGAAATGCTTGAGACTTTTCTTCAAAGTCCCAATCATCAAAATCGTGGCTTGAACACAATGACTCAAAGAAAGAATTAGTGACAATCTGTGAACTTGTGACCCGAGTGAGAATCCTTTTCGTTTGGAAAATGTAAACTGAAAATTGAAATGATATACGACCTGTTGGAATTTTGACGGTCGAGATAACATGCGAAATGTTGATTTGACCAAACATATGTTAAAGTGTATTCACATAGATGAGGAGACTTTTGGTTAATTTATAATGTAATCAATACCATGAAAGTGTTTGAGACTCTTCAGAAGAGGACATGTCAGCATTTTCATGTTTTAATAATTTGACACCTCAATTAAAAAACACTAATGAGAAACCAATCAAAACAAGAGATAATTACAACACATCATTCTAAAAGTTGATCTTATTCTTCCAATCGGCTCTTTTTGCTCTTTCCTATTGTTGCTTCCTCAAACCCTAATCCTCTTTCTAATCCTTTTTCTTTGTGACATCTACTCAAGTAATTGTAGATTTACGAAGATCTTGGTGAAGATCTTAGAGCATCATCAACGTTGATGCTCTTCGAATGAGTCTCTCTCGATTATTATATTAATATCCATTAACTATTTATTTATGTAATTTATTTTTTGAATTAAAAATGAATTAAACCAACCAAATAGAGACAAGTGAAGAACTAGTATAAGAGCATGTTCTCATATGAGAACATGTTCTCTTCTCTCTCCTCATTTATCTGTTTTTCTAATAATATTTTTGTTGAGATACTCACTTAAGAACACACCTATAAAGATGCTCTTATGCATTGATTTATTGCTTCATTTCTCTGAGAATCTGACGGGCTGAGAGCTAGATCATGGTTTTGAACTCTCATAACTTTTGGTTTGGTATCTAGATATTCCTGGGGTTTTTCTTTCTCAAGAAAATTTCTGAAGAATTTACTCACCTTTTCTTAAACCTGCCTTAAATCTTGAAAATTTTGCAGGTTGAATTTGGGGAGAAGACGTTGATACCTCATGGAAAGAAGACGAGCGCTAAGGGAGTTGCCATCAAATACTAGAGGAAGAATGAAAATATTATATCTTTTGAGAGTGGAGGTGAAACCTCTTTGGAGTTCTTCTCTCAAAAATCCGATTGTAGCATTTTTAGTAAGCTTTTATTTCGATTTTGCTTATAGCAGTATCAATTTGAAAAGCTTTGGCAACAGCTTGGTGATGATTTTTATCTCTACCTGGACTTTTAATTTTTTCACAATTTTGATTATGTAATTATCTTAGATGGTCATTTTGTGTAACTATGCATTGCTAAATGTTCGACATTTAACATTGATTATTGACTACAGTTTGATAAAACTTTGAAGTGAATCCTAACGATTTTTTGTTTGTTCGGTGGGTTTCCTATTGCAGTATGACTCTCACACAAAGAAACAACTTGACAATATTGTACTCGAAAGAATGTATGATCTCCATGTTAGTGATCTAATAGAAGTTGTGATTGAGAACTTCAAATCTTTGCTATCGTTTTCCTATGACAAGAAAATTACACCTCATGAAGGATCAAAGCCTTTCATTTGCTTTACTGGAGAAGGGTTTGAAAATGTAAAAGAGCTGAAGCAGGTAAAAGAAGTCCTAACTGATATACTCCGAGGTGAGGTAATTTTGTTTTTTCCCCCTTAGCACATATGATTTTGTCAAGTGTTTAGACACATATGGCCTACTTTGTAGCTAATTCCATAACCAACATCATGAAATATGATTTCACTTTTATAGTTCTGAGTTCTGATTATGAATGTGTTTGACCCATAAGAGAATTTAAAGGAAGTATAGTTATATGTGTGCAGGTTGTGGATATTCTAAATCTTACTAGCCTAGATCATACTTACATATGTTCAATAATATCCCCAACTAAGGTTTTCTTTACTCATTGTGAAATTAAGCTTAAAAGTCAAAAGGCCTAAGGAAAGAAGCAATGAAAACATCAAAAGACATGCCTAAAAAGAAGGTAAAAAAGACAAAAAAAAAATCCTAAGCTTTGTCTCATGTTTATTTCTTTATACTGAAACTGATGACCGATCAATCATATTGTTTGTTTCTACAAGAGAAAAACATTGTTCAAGATGCAAGAACATGGAAGTTTGGGAAGATTTATATTCTTGATCAAAAGGTAAGAGAGCTCATAAACACGCTGAAAGTGCTGGACAGATATCTGATAAAATTGATAGGAAAACCATACACAATAATAAAAGAAAGACATAGATGGATATATGAAGAGCACAAGTTTGTCGAAGCTTTAACATTTTATGGGGGAGCATGGAAATGAATATAGGGTAAAATGAACGATATAATAGGTATTACTTATTCTTGAGTATATAAATGGTATGTACTTTATCTGAAGTGTCAAAACAGTATGTGTATTTAGATAACAGAGCATGTGAGCACAAAAACTGTTGTTCAGATTCGAAGCCATGCTCGTTTTTTTTCTATAAGGTCTATCCAAACAACTAAAAGATAACACCTCATTTCCTAGTAACAAAGACAATCCCGTGACATCGAACGACTATCTACCTAGTGCTACTAATTTATCTTTAATAAACGATGGAGGTTTATGATGAGAAAATTTTTTTTGGTTTATAAATATTATTACAAATGAGTTATTATTATTTTTGTGTCAATCGTGGTTAGCCATCCAAGGCAGGTTTACCACCTTGGATCTCGTTTGGTGTCTCAGTAAACTAAAAGGTCTAACATTTTTAGAAAGTTAATGAAATAATATTCTTTTTATTAATTTAAAAGAGTCTAAAATTTTTTATATGTATATTATTTTGAACTTTTTAAGAAATTCTACAGTTAAATTTACACAAAAATACTTGTGAACATTTTTTCAAACAGTTTTTAAAATTTAAATTTAAAAAACAAATTATTTGTGAAAAGGTTTTCTTGAATTAATTGAATTGAAATTATAATAAAAAGAGAAATCAAAGGTACAGAACAAACTGCCTAAACCGGTTAAAACCATCTTTTAATTAGAAAATTTTACTACAATTATATGGAATTAAAGCTCATGCTCAATCCCCGGAATGGAAAAGCTAGCTCATTGTCTTTGTGACAGTACTTCACCCCCAATTAGATTTCGACAATACTGGTGAGGGAGAAGGTAGACCTCTTTGTAACCTATATAACAAAAGGTGGGTCTTTTTTGGCTGCTACTTATTCGAACCTCTTTCTCAGAAAACTGTAAAAGAATATTAGATACTAACTTCAACGGAGACGAGTGCCACTTCTAAAGGAGGTAATGCTTTAACATTTTCTTCAAGTGTTTTGGCACTAAAAATATTTACTTATATCATTGGTAGTTATTATTCTCAACTTATTTTCTCATTTTTTTCTACAACTATGAGAACTTCAATGGTGTCCGGTAAGTTTTCTATGTTATTATTTTCTTTATGATTGCAAAATATGTACTTATATATCATTGATCCATTAGAAAAAATCAATACACAAACCCTAAAAATATTACATTACTTGTTTAAGATTTTTAATACTTGGGCTTTATCACTAATAGGTTTTGTATTTAGATAGATTTGTAGTGTTCCATAGCACATGGCCCAAACTTTCTTTAAGCCGGTCTAACCCAATTAGCTATGGTACTTAGAACTAACCAAAAATGATTTGTTCTTTAATTTTTACACCTATTGTTTCTATCACACTTTTAGATCAATGAGAAAATACAAGGCCAAAAAAACATCAACAACAAAGACTTTTAGAAAAATTGTAGAGCGAGTATTGAAGATCTCCCTATCCGTTGATAATTTTTATAACTTTTGGAAGAATAAAGGAGTTGATAATTATTGTTGTAATGGATTGCATAGCGAACATTGAAGATCTCTTGATCCATTGATGATATTTCTGATAACTTTTAGAAGAATAAAGAAGTTGATGGGTTTTTTTTTTATAATTGTACTCGTTCCTTCGAAGTTTTATTTTATAGCGGTGTATTTAGTATTTGATTTTCTTGATTCTTAGTTTGGTTTCTGTATGATAATCAAAGAAAGTGTCGATTCAAAGATCGCTTAAAAATAGACACTTTTACACTTTTTGAGAAATAAAAGGGTTTTTTTGTTTGAATAACTAGTCAATTTTGAATATCATTTTTACATGTATGAGGTTTAGAAAACTTTATTCCTTTAAATTTTTTTATAATGCTTTGAAAAAATAAAAGAGCTGGTAATTTTTTATAATGATGCTCTTCTTATCGCTATTTCATTTTGTAGTGGCTGGTATTTTATGGTGTTTGATTGTTTCGAGTCTTAGTTTGGTTCCTAAGTGATAATAAAAGAAAGTGTTGATTAAGTGACCGTTTAAAAAGAGATTTTTCAAAAAATAGAGGGTTTTTCTTATTTGAATAACAAGTCAATTTTGAATCACATTTTTATACGAATGGGAAATAATAAAATTTTTAATGTGTTTTTATAACTTTTGGAAGAATAAAATAACTAATGATTTTTTTTATAATGGTGCTCTTCCCTTCGGTGTTACATTTTGTAGAAAAACATGTTTTATATATTTCATTTAAAAAAACTAAAAACTTATACTATGAATGACACTTTCTTTCAATTACACATTTCAAATGAAATTATTTTTATAGTTAATCAAACGGTAATGGTGTTTTTGTAGGTTGTTGTTGGACATTGAAGTACTTGCAAACAAATTTATAAATTTCATCAACTTCACTCTTTTGTGCCACTTCTAAAATAGATAATGCTTTACCATTTTTTCTAATGTTTTGGCAATAAAAAATATTTACTTATATCATTGGTAATTACTAATCAAACTTATTTTTTAGTTTTTCTTTTTTCTATAGCTAAGCGGATTTCAATGATGTTCGATAAGTTTTATGTCTTATCTTTTTTCTTTAAGTTTACTTTTGAATTGTGATTGCAAAATATTTTACTTATATATCATTGACCCTTTAGAAGAAACCCAACAAACAAATCATAGAAAGATTAAATTATTTGTTTAAGATTTTTAATACATTGGTTTTCATCATTAATATATTTTGTGTTTTGATAGATTTGCATGTTTCATGGCACAAGGCCCAAATTTTCTTAAGTTGGTGCAACCAAATTAGTTCTTGTATTTAGAGAACTAACCAGAAAGGATTGGTTCTCTCATTTTTACACCTATTTTTTTTACAACCTTTTCATCTCAATGAGAAAATATAAGGACAAAAACAACATCAAGAAGCAAATACTTCTAGAAAGATCGCATAGCGAGTATTGAAGATCTCCTGATCCGTTGATGATTTTTAATAACTTTTGAAATGATAAAAGAGCAGATATTTTTTCTAATGATGTTCTTCCATTCGACATGTCATTTTGAAATGGTGTATTTAGTATTTAATTTTCTCAGATCTTAGTTTTACTTCAATATGATAATCAAAGAAAGAGTTGATTCAGTGGTCGCTTAAAAGGTCACTTTTTGAATAATGAAAGGTTTTTCTGGTTTGAATAACAAATCCATTTTGAATAACATTTTTATATGAATGGGGTTTAGGAAAATTGCTCCTTTTATGTGTTTTTATAACTTTCACAAGGATAAAAGAGGAGATGATTTTTTATAGTGGTGCTCTTTATTACGATGTTTCATTTTGTTGTGGCCGGTGTTTTATAGTATTTGCTTTTTTACCGATCTTATTTGGTTTTCGTATTGCCATTTAAAAGTTCAAACACTTATATTATTAATCACATATTCTTTTTATTACACATGCAATTAAAAATTTTTATAATTAATTACACGTTGATGGTGTTTCTTATGTAATTTTTGGTGGACATTACAACACATGAAAGTGATGTATAATCTTTCTCAATTTCACTCTTTTGTGCCCCTCCTAAAAGAGGTAATACTTTAACATTTTCTTCAAGTGTATTTGAATTAAAAATATTTATGTATATTTTAGGTAAATACTATTTTCAGCTTATTTTTTCATTTCATTTTTCTATAGCTAAGCGAGTTTCAAGGGCGCCAAATAATAAATTTACTTTATCTTTTTCTTTTAGTTTACTGTTAAATTATGCTTGCAAAAATGTGTACTTATATATCATTGATCCATTAAAAGAAGCCCAACATGCAAACCACAGAAATATTACTCTCATTATTTAAGACTTTAGTACATGGACTTTCACCTTTACTAGATTTTATGTGTAGAAAGATTTATAGTGTTTCATGGTCAAAATTTTCTTAAAGCCGCCTCAACTCAATTTGTTATGGTACTTAGAACTGAGTAAAATGAGTTGTTCTCTAAGTTTTATATCTATTGTCTTTATGACATTTTCAGATATATGAGAATAGACAAGACCATGAACAACATCAACAAGCAAAGACTTTTAAAAAGATGTTGAGCAAGCATTGATGATCCCCAATCCGTTGATGATTTTTTATAACTTTTGGAAAAATAAATAGCTGATGTTAATTTTTGTAATGGAGTCATTCCCTTCAACATTTCATTTTGAAGTGGTGTATTTAGTGCTTGATTTTTTCGAGTCTTAGTTTGGTTTTGTACGATAATCAAAGAAAGAGTTGATTCAATTGCTGCTTAAAAAATAAACACTTTTTTGAAGAGTAAAAGATTTTTTAGTTTCATTGACAACTCAATTTTCAATAACATTTTTATATGAAAGGCATTCCAGAAAATTATTTATTTTATATTTTTTATAATTTTTGGAAGGATAAAAAATATGATGATTTTTTCTTATAATGTTTCTCTTCTTTTCGGTGTTTCATTTTGTGGTGGCTGGTGTTATATATTATTTGATTTTTTCTGATCCTATTTTGGTTTTCGTATGGTCAACTAAAAATTAAATACTTTTATATTATCGATCACATATTCTTTTTACTACACATGTCGATTGATAACTTTTATAATTAATCACACGTTAACAGTGTTTATTTTGTAGTTTATTGCTAGACAGTGCAACACTTGCAAACTAATTTGTATACTTCCTCAGTTTCACTCTTCTGTGTCACTTCTAAAGAAGGTAATAACATTTTTTTCAAGTTTTGTAGCACTAAAAAATTTACTTATATCTTTGATAATTAATAATCTTAACTTATTTTCTCATTTTGTATTTACAACTAAGCGAATTTTAATGGTGCCCGATAATTTTTCTTTGTTATAATCTTCTCTAAGTTTACTTTTGAATTGATTGCAAAATATTTTTATATATCATTGATCCATTATAAGAAACTCAACATACAAACTTTAAAGAGATAACATGACTTGTTTAAGAGTTTTAATATATGGACTTTCATAACTAATAGATTTTGTATTTAAATAGCTTATAATGTTTCATGGCACATGGCCCCGATTTTCTTTAAGTCGATCTAGCCTAATTAGTTACGGTACTTAGAACTAACCACAAATGATTGTTCTATGATTTTTACACCTATTGTTATTACGATGTTTTCATATTAAAGAGAAGACGAAAAAGCAACATCAACAAGAAAAGACTTCTAGAAAGATGCAGAGCAAGCATTGAAGATCTTATGATCTGGTGATGATATTTCTTAAACCTTTGGGAAGAATAAAAGAGCTGATGATTTTTTGTAATGGTGCTCGTCCCTTCGACATTTCATTTTGGAGTGGTGTATTGTTTTTTTGCCAACCAAACATCAATTAGATAAAGTCTTCCAAATTGGCTAACCAATTCGGTGGACAAGAGTATACATAAGTAAAATAAAAAAATTTAAGACGTGATCTTCGACTCAGATTATCTTTTTGTGTGTTCATTGTACACAGAATGAGGACCAAACTGAAACCTGGGAAAAATTTACAAAGAAGCTGGAAATCCTCAATTAGCGTATTTAGGGCTGACAAACCATTCAGATCTTGAGTAATACTTGTAAGCTCTGCACAGTCTGTCTGAAATATTTAGCAGTTTATCCTTCGATTGTGCATTTTTGTCATCGCCCATCATAAGGCTTCCATCTCTGAGTGGAGCGATGAGAGGCTCCGTCGTTGGTCTTTCGCCCCCATCAAGAGTATCTTGTTATCTATATCTTTGCAAATTTATCCAAGACCAGAAGTAAGTTCTGATTGTTTCCACGAACCATCTATCCGACATATTAAACCAGTTGATTGAGGTTTCACCAATGGTTGTTCTTCTTCGGTAGAGACTAAGACTTGCAATTCTTCCCAAGCTGCTAAGTCTATTTTTGCATTTCTTAGAACCTCCTTCACATCCAACTGTACCCCTTGGAAAACTTTATGATTTTTGCATGTCCATATTAGCCATAATAACCATGGGAAAAGAGCATAACAAGTCTTATCCTGAGTTCTCAAGGGACTCCGCCAAAAAAGATAGTCCATATTTGTGTAAAGTGAGGTTGATGGGAAGGCCGCCATCCTCTCCAGATTTTTGAAGATATTCCAAATCTGCCTAACGGTATTATACTAAAACAATACATGATTAACTGTTTCCTCAAATGATTCTTACCGTTTACAGGTTGTGTCACATCGTATACCCATATGAACTAGTTCTATAGTTACCGCCAAACTTCCTGTAATAATTTGCCAAAGTAAATGTTCTATTTTCAGTGGATATTTTATTTTCCATATGAAAGCTTGCAAAGTCTCCAGACCTGCGCCCCAACCATTGTTATTGATCCTTGTTATCTCCATAGAGTTTAGGAGTTTATAGCCCGATTTAATTATATATTGTCTCGATTTTGCATAGTGCCAGACCAAACCATCATGTGTAATAGTTCAGCTTGGATGGATTCCTTGAATCAATTCTATATCCTCCGAATTGAAAAATTCCTGAAGGAGAGGCAAATGCCAGTCCCTCGTCATTGCGTCTATCAATTGTTGGACTTGTAACCTAGGATACCAAACACTACCCCGTGCCCTTGTCGAGTGCGAATTAACATCTAGAATCCAGGGGTCATACCATATTGAGGTGTTTATCCCAGAGCCAATTCAGATTCTAACTCCTTGCCTATGCAAAGTTTGGGTTGAGTAAATACTCTTCCAGAAGAAAGAGAGTGGGGGGGGGGGGGGGGGTTTAGCATTTGATGGATGAATGTTTCTAAAGTATCGACCTCGTAAGACACGGGCAACCAGTGACTTCCGTTCTCTTTTAGTATACATAACTTGTTCCATGCAACCCAATGGATACTGTGGTTACATCCATTGGAGCTCTACCAGAATTTAAAAATTGCACTAGTTAAATTTGTTTTAACACTTGAAGAAGCTTAAAACATGAC
Organism: Anastatica hierochuntica; assembly: GCA_900406275.1. NCBI lineage: Eukaryota > Viridiplantae > Streptophyta > Magnoliopsida > Brassicales > Brassicaceae > Anastatica > Anastatica hierochuntica. Next base: position 7,422 of record OVAN01005221.1, on the reverse strand, counting down.
ATTACATGACATAATTGGGTAGGACAAGAACCACAAATTTGATCAGGATCTCTTTGCCCCCTTTTGAGATAAACTTGGGTGATCATCCATTTACTTTTTATCCTAATCGTTCCCTGATATGATTAAAAATCTGACTCTTGGAGCCTCCCAAACTTTCAGGAATTCCAAGATAGGAACCCATTCCACCTTCCTTTGTTATAACTAACAAAGATTTCATCATCATCTTGATTTGGTCCAAAACATTTTTTGTCAAACATTACCGTTGATTTATCAAAATTTATTACTTGCCCCGAGGCACTTTCGTAGTCTCACAAGACATCCAAAGTGGCCTGACACTGAGAGTTATCGGTCTTTCAGAAAAAAGATTGTCATCAACGAAAAGAAGGTGTTATATTTTCGGGCTATACTAGGTTATCAGGACACCCGTTAATGCATTATCACGCTCTTTTGTTTTATATTTGCAATCAGCACTTCTGTACAAATAGTGAAGAGATACGGTGATAAAGAATCACCTTGCCTCAGCCCTAGCTGAGAGACTATGTTCCTTGTTGGTCGTCTATTAAACAGTATTTTGTATGATATGGATTGAACACACCACATTAGCTAAGAAATCCACACCTGTCCAAAATCTAAATTATACAACAATGCCTCCAGGAACGACCATTCGAATTGATCATAAGCTTTACTCATGTCCGTTTTAATGACCATGAACTCATGACGACATCTTTGGTTAGTACGCAGCCATGAAACATTTCCTGTGCAATCAAGATGTTTTCCGTGATCAACCTTCCAGAAACAAAGGCTGATTGTGTCTTTGATATGACGCGTGAAAGAATCTGTTTTAGCCGTAAACACAATATCTTAGAAATAATTTTGTAGGCGACGTTGCATAAACTAATTGGCCTAAGCTCTGACATTCTCTTAAGTTGGTCCGTCTTTGGTATCAGGCAAATATTTGTCACTTTCGACCGAGTATCAAACTTTCCAGTTGTAAAGAAGTCTCAGACCAAACTAACTATATTCTCCTTCATCGTCCCCCGTAATGTTGAAAAAAAGAATCTGCCATTCCGTCAGGCTCATGCGTTTTCTCTGGATGCATAGAAAAAAGCGCAATTTTTACTTCCTTCTTCGTAATATCCATAGTTAGTGTTTGGTTCATGGTATATGTGATGATCGACCTCAACATTCTCTAGAACCTGAGTGAACCCGCTCATCCCTGTGGGCTTAAATAAATCATTAAAATATTCAATTGTTATGTCTTCCATACCTTCCGGGGGTTCATCCCATATTCCTCTTGAATTAAATAATCATGAGATCCGATTTCTTGCTCGTTTTTGCTTGATTCATGAAAAATTTTTGTGTTTTTATCCCCTTCTTTTAACCATAGATTCTTACTTTTTTGTTTCCAGAAAATTAACTCATCTTTGGAGTGGTGTATTTAGTATTTGGTTTTTTTGGAACTTGGTTTGGTTTATATATTACAATCAAAGTAAGTTTTGATTCAATGGCCGCTTGGAAAATAGACATTTTTTTTGAAAAACAAAAGTTTTTTGTTGTTTCAAAAGCAAGTCAATTTTGAATAACATTTTTACATGAATGGGGTTTAAGAAATTGTTGTTTTAGTGAGTTTTTCTATAATTTTTAAAAGATGAAAGAGTTAATTATTTCTTTTTATATTGCTGCTCATCCCTTCCTTATTTTATTTTGTAGTGGTTGGTATTTTATAGTATTTGATTTTCTCAGGTCTTAGTTTGGTTTTCGTATGATAATCAAAGAAAGAGTTGATTCAATGTCCGCTTTAAAAAAAAAAATTTTGAAGTATAAAATGTTTTTTTTTGGTTTGAGCAATAAGTCAAATTTGAATAACATCTCTATATGAGTGGAATTAAGGAAAATTGTTTTTATGTGTTCTTTTGTAACTTTTTGAAGAATAAAAACTAATGATTTTTTTATAATGGTGCTTTTCCTTTCGGTGTTACAATTTGTAGTGGACGATGTATTATAATATTTCATTTTCTTGGGTCTTATTTTTGTTTTTGTATGGCTATTTAGAAAAAAAAAATACTTACATTATTAATGACAATTTCTTTTTATTACACATATTTATGAAAAAAGTTTTATAGTTAACCACACGATAATGGTGTTTCTTAAGTAGGTTGGTTATGGACATTGTAATATTTACAAAAAAAGTTTATAATTTTTTTCATTTTTACTTTTCTGTGTCACTTCTAAAAGAGGTAATGCTCTAACATTTTTTTCTTTATTTAAAGCTAAACAAATTTCTATAGCGCCCGGTAAGTTTTCTATCTTATCTTTTCCTTTAAGTTTACGTGTGAATTATGATTGCAAAATATTTACTTTTATATCATTGAACTTTTAGAAAAATCTAACACGCAAATCATAGAAATATTACATTATTTGTTTAAGACTTTTAATACATGGGCTTTCATCACTAATAGATTTTATCTTTAGATAAATTTGTAATGTTTCATGGTACAAGGCCTAGATTTTCTTTACGCTAGTCCAGACCAATTAATTATGGTACTTAAAACTAACCAGAAAGGATTTGTTCTCTGATTTATAACCTACTGTTTTAATGACATTTTCAAATCAATGAGAAAAGAGAAGGCCAAAAGCAACATCAACAAACAAAGACTTATTGAAAGATTGCAGAGCAAGCATTTAAAGATCTCTCAATCTGTTGATGAGTTTTTAAATAACTTTTGAAAGAATAAAAAGCAAAACTTTTTTTACAATGTTGTTCATCCGTTCATTGTTTCCTTTTATAGTGGTGTATTTAGTATTTGATTTTCTTGGATATTAGTTTGGTTTCTTTAGGATAATAAAAAAGAGCTAATTCAAAGACCGCTTAAAAAAGCGACACTTTTTTGAAGAATAAAATGTTTTCCTTTTTGAATAACAAGTCAATTTTTAAAATTTTTTTTACATGAATAGGGTCTATGAAAATTGTTCCTTTAATGTGTTTTTAAATAATTTTTGGAATAATAGAAGGGCTGATTTGTTTTTATAATTGTGTTCTTCCCTTCGCTATTCCATTTTGTAGTGGCTGGTAATTTAATAGTACTTAATTTTTTCGGGTCTTATTTTTGATTTATGTATGACCACTTAAAAAGATATTTATATTATTAATCGCACATTCTCTTTAATACACATATCAATTGAGAAACTTTTATAATTAATCACATGGTGCATCTTTTGTATGTTGTTGTTGCACATTGCAATATTTGCAAACCAATTTATAGATCTCCCCAATTGCATTCTTTTATGCCTCTTCTAAATGAGATAATAATTTAATATTTTCTTCAAGGGTTTTGGCACTTAAAAATGTTAACTTATATCATTGATAGTTACTAATCTCAACATATTTTTTATTTTTCTTTTTTTTTTTACAACAAAGCAAATTTCAATGGCATCGGGTAAGTTCTCTACCTTATTTTTTAAGTTTACTTTGGAATTATGATTGCAAAAATATTTACTTATATATCATTGGTTCATTAAAACAAAATGCAACTCATATAAAGATTACGTTATTTGTTTAAGATTTTTAATACATGGACTTTTATCATTAATATATTTTTTGTGTTTAGATAGATTTATAGTGTTTCATGGTACATGGCCCAAATTTTTTTAAGCCGGTCCAACCTAATTAGTTATGGTACTTAGAACTAACCAAAAAAGTTTTGTTTTATGATTTTTACACTTATTATTTTTTTGACGTTTTCATATTATTGCGAAAAGACAACACCAAAAGCAACAACCACGAGCAAAACTTTCGGAAAGATGGCAAAGTGAGCATTGAAGATCTCTGACCCATTGATGGTTTTTATAACTTTTAGACGACTAAAAAAGTTGATAACATTTTAGATGATATTGTTCCTTCCTTCGGTGTTTCATTTTGTAGTGGTGTATTTAGTATTTAATTTTTCGGGTCTTATTTTCGATTATGTATGATAATTTAAGAAAGAGTTGATTCAATAATCGCTTAAAAAAAGAAATTTTTGTTGAAAAATAAAAGCTTTTTCTGGGTTTGAACAATATGTCTATTTTGATAATATTTTTAATGGGTTTAGAAGAAATGTTCCTTTTGTGTTTTTTAGATTTTTTGAAGGTAAAAAAAGCCGATGATTTTTGTATAGTGGTGTTTTCCCTTCGGTGTTTTAATTTGTAATGGCAAGTGTTTTATTGTATTTGATTTACTCGGGTCTTATTTTTTGTTTCCGTATGGCCAGTTAAAAAACAAAATACTTATATTATCAATTAGACATTCTTTATTAAACTTTTCAATTAAAAACTCTTATAATAAATCAATTGTTAATGGCCTAGGAAATTGTAGTCTGGTGGTTGAATCTCCAGAGCCAATTATCAGGCACCAGAGCTCGACCTTTCTCCACCACAAAGTGGATGGAATATGTGAAGCTAAGGGGCTATCAGACCGGCCTGTTGTGGTCTGAGAAAAAAAATCAATTGTTAATGGTGGTTCATCTATAGGTTGTTACTGGACATTGCAGTACTTGCAAACCAATTTATAAATTTCCTCAACTTTACTCTTTTGTACTACTTCTGAGGAGGCATTAGAAATGTTTACTTTTCTTTTCTTTTTTCTACAGCAAGCGAGGACGCCAGGTAAAATTTCTACGTTAGTTTTTTTGTTCAACCTTACTTTTGAATTATGATTGCAAAATATTTACATATCTATCATTTGTCCATTAAAGAAACCCAACATGCAAATTGTCAAAAAATTATGTTGCTTGTTTCTGACTTTTAACACATGGACTTTGATATATTTGTGTTTTTGCTAACATCTAACACAAATTTCAATCATTTTAGGCTTTTCCGAGTCTTTTCTCTTTGATTTCAGGTACTTTAGGTGTTGGGACACTCTTAAGGGAAATGTGATGATTCTAGAGGGTTTCAGAAAGCTTTTGATGAAGAAATGAAGAACTTCGAACTGAAGAAGCATGATAGATCGATCACCTATGCGTAGATCGATCAATCCAGAAAAAAAGTGATCACTCGATCCTCTAAGGTGATTGATCGATTATCTTTGTTTGGCGAAAAAATTGATTTTCCTTTTTTAATTTCATGTTTTCCAGATAAATTCTAGAAAGAGAGTAAATACTTTTAAGACATGTTTAGGGCTTTTTGGAACACATGCTTTAATATTTCCCTTGAGATTTTTTCGTTGTAAGCTCTCAGAGTCGAATCTCTTCACCTAAACCTTTTTGGAGAAGTTTTCTATACCCTTTTTTATTTTATCTATTTCATGTCTTTAAATTCAACAATGTCTTTCGTTTCCATGATCTTGTATGAGTAGTTCTATTGTTAGGTTTTAGGGTTGTCAAAGGAATTGATGAGATTAAATTATTAGGATTGTTAAATTAGAGAACTATCAATATGATTCTTCACATGAATTGTTCTTAATTCTTGAACCTGCTTGATCACCTAGTTCATGATCTTAGGTTAATTGAATACAACGAGAATTGATTTGATTGCTTGAAAATAATCCATGTGAGCAAAGTATCCTTAGCCAACGAGAGTTGATGTTAAGGTGCTTTATGAACAAATCAAAACCCGAACTCAATGCATGTTTAACCTCCTGAATTCAACGAGAGTTAGTCTTTTAGGTTGCTAGACATAGTAATTGGAGCCACAAGAGTGGAAAAATTATATCAATGTGTTTTGAGTTATAGAATGGTGCTTAATTGATTCCTTGATAAAATTTATGCATTCATGATCTGATTTCCTGCAAATTATCCTGATGCCTAACACTTTTATCTATTGAATATACATCATTTTAATATTTGCTTTAGTTTTCATTACAACTCGAGAAAACCAACAACAATTTATGTGTCTTCTAGCTTGATATGAAATTGGGAATCTTAGTGTGTAACTAAGTTTTTATGGATTCGATCCCTGAAATATTATTTCGTATTGGTGTACATTTGCAGTGTGAATTAAGGGTTAAAACCTGAAATATCATATTTTCATCACTAATAAATTTTATGTTTAGAGAGATTTGTAGTGTTTCATGTCACTTAACCCAAATTGTTTTATGTTGATCCTGCCCAATTAGTTATGGTACTTAGAACTAACTAGAAAGAATTTTTTCGTTGATTTTTACACCTATTTTTTAACGATATCTTAAGATCAATGAGAAAAGACAAAGCCAAAAGCAACATCAACAAGCAAAAACTTCTGGAAAGAGGACAAAGCAAGCATTGAAGATCTCTCAATCCATTGATGATTCTTAATAACTTTTTGAAGAAGAAAAGAGTTGATGACTTTTTTATAATGATGCTCGTCCCGTCGGTGTTTCATTTTGTTTTAGTTTATTTAGTATTTTATTTTCTCGAACCTTAGTTTATTTTATGTATGATAATAAAAAAAATTTATTAATTGGTCGCTTATAAAAGGGACACTTTTTGAAGACTAAAATGTTTTTTTGTTTGAATAACAAGTCAATTTTGGATAAAGTTTTTAAATGAATAGAGTTTACGAAAATTGTTCCTTTAACATATTTTTACATAATTGTTGGAAGGATAAAGAGTTGATGATTTTTTTCGTGGAAACCTTATACGTTATTTTTTTTAAAATTTATTTTTAATTATGATTGCAACATTATTTACTTAAAATCATTGATCCATTAGAGAAAACCAAACGCACAAACCATAGAAATTACATTACTTATTTAAGACTTTTAATAGATGAGCTTTCATGATTAATAGACTTTTTGTGTTAGATAGATTTGTAGAGTTTCATGGCACATGATCCGATTTATTTTTAAGCCAGTTCAACAGAGCTAGTTATGGTATTAATAACTAATTAAAAAGAATTTATTCTATGACATTTATACATAATTTTTACGATATTTTCATATCATTGCGGAAAGACAAGGTCAGAAGCAACATACACAAACAAAGATTTCCAAACAAAGATCGCAGGGTGAGCATTGAAGATATTTTTTATAATGATGTTCTTCCCTTTGGATGTTTCACTTTGAGGCGGTGTATTTAGTATTTGATTTTTCCAGATCTTATTTTTATTTATGTATGATAATAAAAAAATTGATTTAATAATCTTTTAAGAAAGATATACTTTTTGAAGAATTAAAGGTTTTTCTGTTTCGAACAATAAGTCAAATCTGAATAACATTTTTATATGAGTAAGTTCAGTAAAATTGTTCATTTGATATGTCTTTTATAATTTTTAAAGGATAAAAGAGTTATGATTGTTTTATAATGGTGTTCTTCCCTTCACTGTTTCGTCTTGTAGTGGATGGTGCTTATAGCATTCGATGTTTGTGGGAACAGAAATTTTCACTGTCAATGTTATGTGGTTCACGGACTCTCAATAGCCAAAGATCGACAGATCAAGCAGTGAGTGCAAAAGTTAATAGATAAG
>OVAN01005220.1:0-23945 GCA_900406275.1 Anastatica hierochuntica | reverse complement strand
GCTGTATGGGTGTTTTAGAATTTAAAAACGTCATTAGTATGCTAATTCGAAATATTTTCGCTCAAAAAAAATGAAAATTGTTTATTATTTCTTTATATCTTGTTTAGGGGTTAGCATTAGCATATTTTTATGTTGATTATTTTCACCTTGAAGAATGCACATATCTGGGTTATTTTCTGATTGGTGGTTTGTACTTGGGTAGTTAGGGAACATGGATATCAATATACTCTTTCTCTCCTGCGATTTTGCATATTGTCTTGCATTTCTGACGCAGTTTTGATACCCTAAACACTCTGAGCCTCACCACTAAAAAGCCTGAATACCTAGCCTGATTCCCTGATTTATGAGTTCTTTGGTGAAAAATTCGCGCCCTGTATTAATTGGATGTAGAGAGTTATTAACATGTAAGCTAAGTTTGCAGGTTCAAATTTTAGAGTATGGATGGACTTGGGAGGTTATGCAGCGATTCTTGGGGAGAATGTTCTAACTGTTCTAAGTCTTATTGGTTAGCGAAAGTAGCGTAGAGTAAGGTTTTCTGAAAGCATGCAGTCCATTTGGTTTTTGAGATTCTTTTCCCGCAGGCTTAGTCTTCGTTTCCTTTACTTGAGGACAAGCAAAGATTCACGCATTACATTGAGCATCTCGATTCATCACTCTAGAGGAAGAAACCGCCACCATGGACAAAATCCATAAGAAGCCTCAAAACCCTCCGAAGGCTGACTCTCAAGAAGGAAAGGGACCTCACAGGAAGTGTAACTCCCGAAATAGTCAAACCCAAGGAGAACACTCTTATGCTGTTGAGGAAGCGCAACAGGAAAAACCTGTTGTGACAACGAGCAAGGCTCCCTGGACCAAACCTTATGACAAGAACAAATTTTGTTCTTATCATGAAAGAAAAGGACATTCTACAGAAGAGTGTTGGGACCTTCAACGACAGCTGGCTGCAAAGTTGGCCGCCGGCGAAATAAAAGACGTAAACATCAAGAAACCAGCTACCTTCCAAAAGAGAGCACCGAGGGAGGCATCGCCAAAACGAAACAGGTCGCCTGAAAAAGAAACTGATTCTCCACCTCCGACAACCAAGAAAAGGATTAATATGATCCTTGGGAATTTCCCCCAAGGGAAGAACCTTTGGGTTGGAGTAACGAAACCTCTACCTGAAGGGACATTAGTCGCCTTGTTCGATAAGGCTTCGAATCGACAGACCATCAAAACAAGGGTCGATTACATACTAGGAGGGTCCGACATTTGTCAAGACTCCGTAAACTCTATAAAAGGCCACCTGCATAAGACCGAGTCCATTACTTGAACGAAACCTCCTTCCTAGGAATCTAATACTAAGATATCTTTTTGGAAAAGTGAAACGTCAAACCTTGATCGACCTCACGATGACGCCTTAGTCATCACGCTTAACGTGGCTAGGTACAAGGTACCGAAGCTCATGGTCGACATCGGAAGCTTTGTAAACCTCATCTTTTGTGATGCCTTAAAGGGAATGGAGATAGACGACTACGAGATAACATGCCAAAAGGCCAATCTCGTAGGTTTCTTAGGGGAAATAACTACTTCCTTGGGGTCTATCAAACTCCTAATCATAGCAAGCGGGGTCATGAAGATGATCAATTATGTGGTGCTTGATAAGCCAGCTCCATTCCATGGGATCCTGGGGAGACCCTGGATTCACCAAATGAAAGCAGTTGCGTCAACTTACCATCAATGCAGAAAATTCCCAACTCGCGATGGGGTGGCTACGATCCAAGGCAACCAAAAGGTATCAGTTACCTAGGAGGCTTCCAAATCATTAAAGAATCGACTCAATAGTAATTACAGATCCGGTAGGAACAAGCGAGGCAGCAAAGCATACGAGGTTGACCACGGAACCTCACCAAGCAAATATGTATTGATGATAATCACCCCAAAAATGTGTCCACATCGGGTTGTAATTGCTCCCTGGGATTAAGAGTAAGCTCGTACGCTTCCTCAAAGATAACGTTAAGACCTACACATGGTCCACCAATGATATGAAAGGCATCGACCCAAGCATAACCACACACAAACTTAATGTGGACCCCACGTTAAAGCATGCAAAACAAAAAATACGGAAACTTGGTTACGAGACGGCTCAAGCCATCAATGAAGACATAGACCGATTAATGAACGCCGATGCAATTCGAGAAGTTCACTACCTAGATTGGTTACCAATCCCGTAGTCGTCAAAAAGAAAAACGGGAAATGGAGAACATGCGTCGATTTCACCGACCTAAACAAAGCATGTCCCAAAGATAGCTTCCCATTGCCTCACATCGATCGTTTAGTCGAGGCAACCGCAGGCGATCAGTTGTTATCTTTCATGGACGCCTTTTCAGGGTACAATCAGATAATGATGGACCCCAAGGACCAAGAAAAAACTACCTTTATAACAGAGCGCGACACCTACTGTTATAAAGTCATGCCTTTCGGGCTAAAAAATGCCGGAGCCACCTATCAAAGACTCGTGAACAAAATGTTCGCTCGACAACTCGGAAGAACGATGGAGGTTTATATTGACGACATGCTGGTAAAATCCTCCAACGGAGAAGATCACGTCAATCATCTCAAGGAATGCTTCAATATTTTGAATAAGTACGACATGAAACTAAAACCCGCTAAATGTACCTTTGGAGTACCCTCAGGCGAATTTATAGGTTACCTCATAACCGAACGAGGCATCAAAGCTAACCTAAACCAGATAGCTACCTTCCTGGAAATGCCATCACCTAGAACTACTAGAGAAGTACAAAGGCTGACTGGACGAATTGCCGCCCTAAATCGATTCATTTACAGGTCCACCAACAAGTGTCTCCCATTATATAAACTTCTGAAGAATAATAAGAAGTTCCTATGGGATGAGAAGTGTGAAGAAGCTTTTAAACAACTAAAATCTTACCTCTCAGAACCTCCCATACTATCCAAAACAGTAGAAGGAGAACCCTTATACTTGTATATTGATGTATCTCCCACCATAGTCAGCGGTGTGTTGGTACGAGAAGAGCAAAATGAGCAGAGACCAATCTATTACACAAGCAAAAGTCTGATAGACGCTGGGACCAGGTATCCTATTATGGAGAAACTAGCTCTAGCTGTCGTAACTGCCACCAAAAAGCTCCGACCATATTTCCTGTCTCATCCCATCGTTATAATGACCTCACAACCATTAAGCATTATTTTGAATAGCCCGAGCCAATCTAGACGCCTCGCTAAATGGGCCATTGAGCTCAGCGAGTATGACATAGAGTACAGGCTCTGGACTGCAGCTAAAGCTCAAGTTCTGGCTGACTTCGTCATCGAGTTAGCCTCTGAACACCTCGACGCGAGCTCAATAGCTCCCAAGTGGACCCTCCATGTTGATGGAGCATCCTTGAAGCAACGCTCTGGAATCGGTCTGAAGCTGACTTCCTCAGCTGGAAAATTAATTGAGCAGTCCAACAGATTAGGTTTCAATGCTTCCAAAAATGAAGCTGAATATGAAGCACTAATCGCAGGCTTAAAACTGGCAATAGGGTTCGAAATTCGAGAGCTTAACGCTTATAGCAATTCCCAGCTAGTAGTTAGCCAGTTTCATGGAGAATACGAAACAAGGGACGAAAGAATGGGGGCATACTTAGAGGTCGTCCAGAACCGTACAAATAGTTCAATAAATTCGAACTAACGAGAATTCCCCGCGGAGAAAATTTTCTCCGCCGACGCTTTGGCAGCATTAGTCTCACTTTGGTTCCCCTTGTCAAACGAATCATACCAGTTAAAGGCACAGACAAGCCTATCATTGATATAGCTACGAAAGCTGCCATCAAAAGCGATTCAGAAGAACAAAAGGACAACGTTCGACCCCAAGTAGTAGCCATTACACGGGACGAGTCTCCAACACAAGTCCTTACTACATTTTGGTTCCCATAAAGCAAATCCGCAATTTTAAAAAGTATAACTCCGGGAGCACGATCCAGACTCCAGATTTAGGCATATGCGCAACATGTATCTCTAAGAACAGAAGATCTTAGAAACCTGATTCTCGAGATACCTTTGGGGGCACGACCTAGACTCCAGAGTCAATCGAAAGTTCAGAAGGTATTACTGAGAGCAAAATCTCTTTGAAGCCCGACTCTCAAAATACCTCTGGGGGCACGACCCAAACTCATGACGATCCAGACTCATGACGAGCCAGGTAGTGACCCGGAGCCTGTGGAGGAGCCAACATAGGATCCTCCGATATATCTCCACGATAAGTACTTGGACGAGAAGACTGGAGAATTCCAATTATGCAATACATTCGGGAGGGTACAGCCCCCTCCACAAGTGGGTGGCTCGAAAACTCAAAGCGTTAAGCGCAAGGTATTGCATAATCGACTCCAACCTTTATAAGAGAAGTGTATCAGGTTCATACCTAAAATACGTTCACGGCCTTGACACTCTTAAGCTCATGGCAGAAGTACACGAAAGCTCATGCGGAAACCACTCTGGTGGCCGAGCCTTAGTCATCCAAATCAAAAGACAAGGTTACTTCTGGCCAACTATAATCGCAGACTGCAAGACATACTCGTCCCAATCTGATAAGTGTGAAAGACATGCCTCGATCATTTACCAACCAACCGAAAAGCTCTCCTCGATATCTGCACTTTACCCCTTTATGCGGTGGTTTATGCATATCGTAGGACCATTGGTAGCATCAGGAAAAGGGCAACAAAAATTACGTTTGGTGTTAGTCCTAACCGATTACTTCACTAAATGGATAAAAGCCGAGGTTCTCCAGCAAGTAACCAAATTTGAGGTCAAAAGATTCGTATGGCGAGACATCATATGTCGCCATGGCGTCCCTTACGAAATCGTAACAGATAAGGGATCACAATTCATATCCGATGACTTCACAGCATTCTGTGAGAAATGGAACATACGCCTTACTACGTCCACACCTCGATATCCTCAAGGAAACGGACAGGCGGAGGCTGCTAATAAATCAATTTTAGCAAACCTCAAAAGACGTTTAGGTACCAACAAGAAGTCTTGGTCTGATAAGTTGCCTAAGGTTCTATGGGCATGTTGTACTACCCCAAGAAGAGCTACAGAGGAAACCCCTTTCTCTTTAGCTTATGGAATGGAGGTCGTAGTCCCAGCCGGAACCTCAGTCCGAAGCCTCCGACTGAGCCTTTGTACCTCAAACCCCGAAACCAATGACCAGCTCTTGCTAGACAAGCTCGACCTGATCGATGAACGCCAAAACCAAGCAATGGTCCGTATACAAAACTACCAACATGCAATGGCCCAACACTAAAACTCCAAGGTCAAGCCTCGGAGACTCGTAGTAGGTGACCTTGTACTGCGAAAATTTTTGACAATACCAAAGAACGAGGTGCCAGGAAGTTAGGTACCAAATAGGAAGGTCCGTATCGGATCATCCACGTGGTACGACCCGGAGTCTACAAGCTCGTAAAGGTACGAACCGGAGTACAAGAAATACAATCATGAAACTTCATGACCTCAAGAAGTATTATAACTAGGTACTTGCAAACAATCGAAATACGTTAGGCTTGATCCTTTGACAGGGTACGTAGGCAGCTCTTTTAATGATTTCAGCCCCCACCTCATAAAAAACCATCATTTTCTACTCGAAAGAGCTCTGGCAACTAGGTCATCATCCCAAGAGCCGCAGACTTCGGTCATCAGACGCCTAGCAACCAAATCTCAATGTACCTAGAAAATTCAACCCCAAACGTCGAAATACGTATCTATAGTGTAAAATATTTGAGTAACTATACTCCTCTTTATCATTTGCAAAAATCTTAATATTAATCTCAGGTTCCCAGAAGCATGATCTTCTCAAAGGTCTTAAAATCCTAACATCAATTTCAGATTCTCAGAAACCTGATCTTCTCAAAGGTCTTAAAAACCTAACATCAATTTTAGGTTCTCAGAAACCTGATCTCCTCAAAGGTCTTAAAATCTTAACATCAATTTCAGGTTATCAGAAACCTGATCTTCTCGAAGGTCTTAAAATCCTAATATCAATTTCAGGTTCCAAGTAACCTGATCTTCTCAAAAGTCTTAAAATCCTAATATTAACTTCAGGTTCCCAGTAACCTGATTTTCTCAAAGTTTTTAAAATCCCGATATCAATTTCAGGTTCCCAGAAACCTAATTTTCTTAGAGGACTTTAAATCCCGATATCAATTTCGGGCTTCCTGAAACCTGATTCCTTACGAGTTTCCCGAGGACCCTTAACCTGTTGAAAGTTTAGAACCTAATCTCTTATGTATCGGTTCAAGAGACCTAACTAGGTCAAAATATGGTTAGAGATGAGTCATATCGAACACGACACTCGGTCGAACCATGGACCAAGTTAACTAAAACTTAACAGATCACTTCTCATATGCCAAAGGCACCTCAAAATTTTGACTATCCCAATCAAGTATTAAAGACTTCAAGATTTTCTAAGTATCTAAAGCTTACATTGAGTCCTCTGTATAAGCTCCGGTCTTCGAAGTATTTAATGCAAAGCTCAAAAACAAGACCCAAAGATACTTAATTAAAGAAGCATTAAGGCACTTCAAGACAAAAGAAAATAGGTTTAAAAGCCTCCCTAGGCTCCCTAATCTAAAGATTCGAATCCATAAGGGTTTAAAAGCCTCCCTAGGATACTAGTGCTAAAACCAACAGAAAAGGGTTTAAAGGCCTCCCCAGGCGCTAAGTCTGAAATAAGTTTGGAATTTTTTGAAAAAAAGAAACTAGAAAAGAGATAAGGGGTCACTCCTCCTGACTCCCGTCCTTCACACCTCCCGTAACCTGAGTTACCTGCTCCCGAACTTCTTCAGCATCCACCACACCCATACTAGCTCCATGTTCACTTGCCTTGGTTTGATCGCAGCCGAACGGGTTTCGGGCATCTCTTAGACCTGCGGAAGCATAAGATTACTAATAGTAAAGTCAGAAACAAAAGACTTTTCGGATTTTTTTCAACAGCGGGCAACAAGGCCACCAGTCGATCATGCTCCTCCTGAGCATCAGAAATCTCTTTAGAGATCAAACCAGTCAGCAACTCAATGTTGGCTTGAATTTCCTGGGCATGGATCTTGAGAGAGGTCTCAGTCTTCTTCTTCTGAAATTTTTCTCTAACGGTTGTAAGAATCTTCCCGTAAGCATTTATCACCTCCCTTTTTCCACACCTAACAGCTAGGTGGGTCTCAGCAACCTTAGTATCAGTGAGTTCTTTGTTGATAGTCATCAGATCAGTCACCTAGGCTTCGACAGTCCTCCTGGCACTAATAAAGAGGTGACCCTTCTAGCCTTCACTTGAACCTCCATTTTAAGATCATATTTCTTTCCAATCAAAGTTTCCATCTGAGACCTTAACTCATCCACTTGGACCTGGAGACCTTGAGCCAGGAGCCTGGAATGAGTGATCTGATTCTTAGTGTCTTGAAAATCATCCTTGGCCTCTTGAAGTTCTTTCTCATCAGGAACGTCTTTGATTTGGTTCTCATAATCCAAAACTGATATGTTCAAAGCGCTAGCCAGCTGCACATAAACCTGTGACAAATCAGAATAAAAAAACAAGTAAAAACAACGATAGGACGAACGTCAGATCATCCAAAAGGGGTACCTGGCTAAGAAAATATGCCACGTCCAGGTATCCATTGGTGTTTGACAAATGAGCAATAGTTGGGAGAGAGCAACCGATCCGCTTCATGTGGCGCATCAGGGTAGCTAGAACCCAGTCGTCATATAGAATCGATCCAGGTCCTGAATGGGTAAAATTCCACGAGCCCTGACTGCTCTTGGATGAGACGGGATGAGGATTCTTATCGCTTGTTTCAAAGCGGGATCTTTTCAAAGGTGGAAGGTCAGACTCCTGGCTACCTCTAGAAGGTACAGGACTAGGCTCTCGTTTACATGACGCATCGTCAACAGCAACCATCTCATGACTCTGGATCTTGAAATCATGTCTTCTGGATTCTTCATCTATCATCTTTTTTCCCTGAGAAATAGGAACTGCCTCAACCACTTTGACAGGGGTAACTGCTGAAAGAGGTTTTGAAGAACAATCATCGAGAATTTCTCTGACTGTGTTCCTAAAGGAACCTGCTGAGACCTTGTCACGAGTACTCCCACGAGAACGGGAACTCCCGGGTGGTTTGTTTGTTTAGCAACTGATCTGAAAGATGGCTGAAGAGGTATTTTCGAAATAGTTTTGGAGGTGCTGGCTTCGTTTGATACTTCAACAATGTCGTCTTCTGAAACTGAAGACAAGAGTGAGAAATTAGAATGCCAGTTCTCCACCTTAAAGAAGGACGAACTAAAAAGAAGTAAAAGACAAATAAAAACCTTCAAGAAAGCTCCCTAGAATTGAGGTAGGAAATGTAGCTTGGAATATATCTAGAAATTTGGCCCTATTTATACGGCTGGTAGGGAAATCAAAACTGAGCTTTAACGACCTTCAGATTAAGTTGCTCGAATTCTGAGGGACCTACGAAATAAATAGTCAAGCACTAACATGCAGAGAAATCCAAAATTTCAGTGAATGAAACCTAGGGGTCCTAACCGGACATACGACCCTAGGTAGTGCATAAACCACGATCCTCAGGAACCATTAATGGATCTACTTTCACGAAAAAGAATCGTTTGCATCAATTTTCATCGCTGGCTGTAAGTTTAAAGATCCCTCTACCCGGCCTAGCAAACAAATAATAAGTCCCTCCAACCCCTTTGGTAAGAGGACTTTCTTTCAGGATAAAAAGGGATAGCAATTCTCGGATTCCAAAATCAAAACCTGCCTCTCTAGATCTCACTATCGAACCTAAAATGACCTTAAGAACAAAAGGGCATAACTGGGGAAGAGATAATTTAAAATGATCGAGAAGGTCTAATAAAAGAGTTGGAAGCGGAATTGAAGGTGACATTTCGAGATGTAGTGTTCATGCATACATAACCATCCTAGAGGGGTGTCCTCGGGAGTCTCATGAGTGTCGCACACCCTAGCCAGTTGCTTAGGAGCTTGAGCTTGAGCCATTAGGTTCACAACGTCCTGCTTAGTCAGAGAGGAAACTTGGTGAGGGCCAAAGGAGGAACCTCCAGACTCGACGACAGCCAGAGATCGGGCCACCAATTCCGTCTTCACAGCAACGGCGGTGGCTTTAACTATCATAATCGGTTTAGTTCGCTTGGTCTTCTCACCTCCTTTCGGAGCCTTCGGCACCGTCGTGACCCATCAAATTCGGTGGGATGATGATCGGAAGCTGGAAAAGAAGGTTCAGAAAGTTCTAAGAAGAGTAAAGATAACCTAATTGCTGGAGATGAAAAGGAAGGAATTGGATTTTCTTTGTTTTTGTTTATGGAACTAAAGCAAATAGAAGAAGAAATTAATTAAAACTGGCATAATTACCATGAAGATCGTGGCTGAGGCGTGAGATAATGGAGAAAGAAAGTTATTAGCCATCTTTATATCACATCGAGTGGTGCGAGTTATAAGGCTAAACCTTTCAATTCTCATCTATCTCCAGCCGTTGGATCTTCAAGAACTGATATGGTCCGTCGATTTCAAATAAAAAAGATATCTTGGAAAAGATCCGGACTTATCAGGAATTGAGGAAATTAAGGGCGGTATATGGGAGTCGAATCGCATCTGAGGCCTCATACCTCTGACTCAGATGCAGAGGGCAACTATTGGGCTTGGATACCTCCCCAAGAAAGGCCCATTAAGACTCTAAACGTTTTCTCGAGCCCAATCGGATCATCAAAGTAATATTGACCAAGTCAAGGAGGTTGGACGATTCCGAGAATGCTGGAGAGGATCTCGGGAGCTGTTAGTCGGAGGTTACGCCATCAGGAGAGCTATTTAAAGAAAGTGAGAGCAAGAAGAGAAAGGGGACGAAGGGAAAACAAAATTGGTGTTCTTAGAAATCTTAGCTTTTGGTTCCAAATATTCGATCCTCTGTATTCATTGATTCAATACGAAATACTTGTAAACATTCGTTCTCATTGATAATAGAAATATGTTGTTCATCCTAAAGTCCTAACAGAGTTCTTCCCGCGGAATTCTTTCTCTTTCATTTCTTTATATAATTTCTGAGGTTTGGATCTAGCATCCACACTCCTGTTTAATACTTGTGCCCGAGTAATAAAAAGGTTTTGGCCACGTCGATTGTTTCTGTTTCTGCACATATGACGAACTGCCCTAGCTTCTTTAGAGTTATTCCGATAGTTCCCCCCTTGTGAACATTTGATCGAACCATCCGATAAGCTATACCTTTATCGTCTCGCCTCATAACTTTCTCCGCATAAGAATCTCTATATCCACCGTATCCATCCCTAACTTCTTTACGTATCCCTTCTCTGCTCAATGAAACTCGATACTTAGTGTCCATCAGCTCCATATCCACAACTCTTTTAACCTGTAAATGCCTCGATCCATTATGAACAAGTCCTTCTCGTACCGGAGCAGCCAGGTCTCGTTCGTGTTGATTCCGAGATTCTTCTAACTCCAGACAAATGGATATATCATGGGTAACCAAATTACAATGCTTAAAATACCCAAAGAGCTTTTCGTACTTGAGACTAACCATTATTTTCTCTCCATGCTCAAAAGGAATCACGACCTTGAAACGAATCGGTTGAAAACCATCCACTGTCACCAAAACGGTCCCTGAGTCCTCATCAACCTTTTTAACTACGCCAAGAGTTGTACCCATTACTCTGATCCTACCCTCCTCCCACATATTCATATGAATGTCACCTATCTTGACTCAAAACGAGAGCACTATCGGTTCACATCTAACAAGGGAGACCATCCATCATCAAAGTGGTATGGCCCGAAGCTAAAAATATTCAGCATGTCCCTCTCGGATTGAAAATTAAATCGAAATTTTCCGTTGCCTAAGTCACCTCCCTCGACCTTCCCCTCTAGTTTCCATATCTTTGGAAGGTTTGCAATAAGGCTCCATTCTTTGAGCCTCTAGATTCATCAATCTGCCAATAAGAGTCATCGAGAATTGCTTCACACGATGAGCAATACCAGCCGCAGACAGCCTAATCGAATCGATATGAACCACATATGAAACGCCCAACTGAACCACTGCTTTGTCAACCAAAGTTTCTAACCTGAACCACTTCACAGAGAAAGAGCTGAGAGTAACCACTGCACCAGAGCATGAACGGTTACTCAATAGCTTGTATAATTTCTCCACACAAATACACAGAGGTAAGAGCTTGAAAAGATAATGTCGATACTCGTGGCATCCTCTTGTATAAATACTGGAGCAGAGAAAATCCCCCATAATCAGTATAAACCATAACTCTTGATTGGCAAATTTGTGAATTGAGAAGAAGATTCCTAAACTTGCGACAGATTCAAAATCCCTCGATATCATCTCGATTCTATGATCAAATCCTTCTCAGCTTCTTACCATATTCATCTTCATTAGTAGGAGACTGCTATCTTCGTGAATCACGGAGATCTCCTTAGAATTGAAACCCTTTCCCCTTTTGAATACCTGAGAAATACGTAGTAAAATCTATTGCTAAAACTTCTGTAATCTCCTTGGAGTGTCGATCTCATCATGGAACAAACTAAATCCTCCTTTCCAAAACCCATACAAACCTTCACAACCAGATCCGAGCCAAAGATTAGCTTCTTCACCATTAAAATTGCTTCGAGATCCACCTGTTGATACACCATAAGAATCCAAACACCATCATCGACCATACTGGAGACTCATCCACTGTGGACGACGGCGAGAAAGGTCGTATCTGAAAACTCAGAGAAACGCCTTCTTTGTCGCCATCGAGAAATTATACTAAAGTTTGTAATATTCAAAATATAATTTTTAGGTTTTATCAAAGGAGGAGGAGGAAATTTTTTATCGACCTATAAAATAATCTTTCGACAATATAATACCTGTTTATGATTTTGCAGTATATGTTGTGGGTTTTATGAGAGTAGATAGATGCACCAAAAGTGTATTTTGTGTTGTTTTGAAAAATGTGTTTTATTTATTGGTAAGGCATTTTTCTCAATATATATATATATAGCTTGCGGTCTTAACTAAAATATACACGCTAATTAGTCGAAATACATTGGGCGAGATGTACCGGAGGTTCCCATGTGTGGGATTAGGACTCTCTAATTCCTAAAGAGGCTTTGCTCTAGAAGTTTTAGAGCTTTTGGCTGGATTTTTTTCTCTTTTGTTCTTCGAAAACTGTGAAAACTGTATTGCTCTCTTTCTTTTTCGATCAAATCCCATATGAGCTTGGTTAGTGTTCTTTCTGCAATCTTGCAAGTTCTTGAAGATCTTTTTCATTACGACAGAAAACTTGAAGTACAACGTCTACGGTTTCTCTGGATGTCATCCTTCATTAATAAAGCTCTAATGGCGATGTCTTTAGAGGAAGAAGATGAACCTTATCAAAGTCCAGACTTTCCTCAGTTCAGCTCTATTGAAAGAAATGCACGAAGTTTAGTAGGAAGAACTTTAAATCCAAAGTTTCAGAAGATGGCAGACCTCATCTTAGACATGTCGTGCAAGTGGCAACTCTATGAAAATGTTAGAGGAGTGGCTTTGTCTAAGGAAAGGTTACAATTTAGTTTTAAACATAAACACGATCTGGAGCAAGTGCTGAGTAAAGGAATTCATACCTTCAATCAATGGACTCTCGCAATTGACCGCTGGATTGAGCATCCCTTAGCCGATTATCTCTAGTTCATTCCTATTTGGGTCCGCATTCAAAACCTCCCGATCAACCATTATACAGCTGAAACGATCTCTGACCTAAGAGAATTTGCGGGTCAAGTAATGGTTGTTGCTTATGACTTAGAGAAACCGCAAAGGAATGACTATGTGAGGTTGAGAGTCAAAGTAGGTATTTCTAAACCTCTGCGAAGATCCAAGAAGATTACTCTCCCCTCAGGTGAACCTTCATACATGTACTATGAGTACGAGAGAATACATAAAAGATGTTATATGTGCCAAAGGCTAACTCATGAAAAGGAGAAATGTCCCATCTACCTTCAAAAGCTAAACCAAAGTAAAGAAGATGGGGTGAGAGGTGAGTCATCAGCTAAAGGAAATAAAGAACCTATTATCAAAGACTCTGACCCTCTGTATGGAGTTTTAGAAGAAGATCAAGTGGGGATAGACAAAGTCACAGGTAAACCTTAGATTGCTCCTGAGGTGTTGGAAGGGATGCGACAATACCTGTTAGTGGCGAATGGACCAGAACATATAATCAGGGAAGAAAGAGTGAAGTCTTCCATCAAGAGTTTAGATAATGATCTGATTGGCCATAAGACTATTCTCAGATTGGAGCCTAGACCTCTGGTTATATCAGATGTGAACAAAGGTAAAGGGATTGTGTTTGATTTTGACCGCTTTGATAGGAGATTCTTACTGAAACCGAATATCCAGGAAGTCGTTGGCAGAGCATGGCACTGCACCAAAAGAGGAAGGGTTTTGTCGGTTTTTGAAAGGCTGACAGAGTGTAGAAGAAGTTTGAGCCTTTGGAAAAAACAAAATAACATGAACTCAAGGGATGCTATTTCTCAGATCTAGACAGCTTTAGAACAAGAAGAATCAAGTAATCCCCCTAATTTTCTTCTGGTTAACAAGTTGAAGAAAGAGATGATCAAAGCTTATAAAGAGGAGGAAGACTTTTGGAGACAGAAAAGCAGAGAAAAGTGGCTCCAAGATGGGGATTGCAACACAAAGTTCTTCCACGCATCTGTCAAAGCAAATCGATCAAAGAAACATATAGTGAGATTGATAGATGATAATGATTTTACTCACAGATCAAAAGCATCTAAAGGAGAGGTTGCATCTGCCTATTTCAGAAATATGTTCTCTTCTTCATATCCAGGTAACTTTTAGGAGTTTTTTCTGGATTTGAAGCAAGAGTTTCAGACCAAATGACTGAGCAGCTAACTAAACCTGTGACTGAGAAAGAGATCAAAGATGCAGTTTTTACCATCAAACCCTCAAGTGATCCTGGAGCCGATGGTATGACAACAATGTTTTTCCAGCATTATTGGTCTACAATTCGTCAACAAATCGTGGTGGAGGTTCAAGAATTTTTCCAGAAATGGCTTATTCCTGTGGAATGGAACTATACTTAGTTGTGTCTCCTTCGAAAGATAAGTGATCCTGATAAGATGAGTGATCTAAGACCCATCAGCCTTTGTTTAGTGATGTATAATATCATAGCCAAGGTTTTGGTAAGAAGATTTCAACCCTATTTGGCTCAGATTATTTCCCCAACACAATCTGCATTCGTGGCTGATAGGAATATCTCTGATAAAATCACTATAGCTCATGAGACCATTCATGCTCTGAGAATGCAACCAACTATTAGCAAAGAGTATGTGGCTATTAAATATGACATGCCAAATGCATACGACATAGTAGAGTGGTCTTATCTGCAAGCTTTGTTCACAGCTTTGGGATTTCACAGCAAGTGGGTTGAGTAGATTCTGAAGTGTTTTTCAACTGTCACATACTCGGTTCTTATTAATGATGTTCCTTATGGGATGATTAAACCTCAAAGAAGAATTCATCAAGGAGACCCTTTGTCTCTATTCCTCTTCGTATTATGCACAGAGGGTCTTATTCATTTGCTAAACAAAGCTCAAGCATGTGAGGAAATATCTGGAATACAATTCAATCATCAAGGCCCTGTGATTCATCATCTGCTTTTTGTAGATGATAGTCTTTTGTGTACAAAGCAGATGTGAATCAAATTAAAGCTCTGCAGAAGATTTTGAATATTTATGGTCCAGCTACAGGGCTAGTGGTTAATGTGTCTAAATCGGCGATGACTTTTCGATGTAAAGTTCCAGAGGATACTCAAGCAGTTCTAAGAAGGATCACATGTATACAAAATGAAGGAGGTGTAGGCAAATACCTAAGATTGCCTGAGTGTTTTAGTGGATCAAAGAAGGATATGCTTGCTTATTTACATGAGAAGTTGAAAACAAGGCTAAAAGGTTGGTTTGCAAAGAAGCTTTTCCGAGGAGGAAAAGAAATTCTACTGAAAGCTATAGTCATGGCGCTCCCTGTCTATAAAATGACTTGCTTTAGACTGCCCAAAGCAACATGTAAAGCTCTAACTACGGCAATGGCAGAGTACTAGTGAAGCTTTGTGGAAAATAAAAAGAAGATTTATTAGATTAAATGGGACAAGATGTGTTTAACAAAAGAGTTAGGAGGCTTGGGTTTCAAAGATCTAGAATGTTTTAATTTGGCCTTATTAGCCAAACAAGCCTAGAGGATAATCCAATTCCCTGAAAGCTTGTGTGCTAACTTTATTAAAAGCAGATAATATCCTGGAACATATTTTCTCCAAGCTTCTTTAGGAGATAGATCATCTTTCATTTGGCGTAGTGTGTTGGCAGGAAGAGATTTACTGAAGGAAGGACTTAGACCGATGGTGGGTAATGGCTCAATTATCTTTGTGTGGTCTCAATCTTGGATGTTTGATCCGACTTGGAGAGGTTCAAAAAATGGAATGAGGCCACCCCTGATGCAATTGAACATGTCTGACATTGATCTCAAAGTGAACTCTCTCATTAACCTTAGTACTAGAACGTGGGATCCAGGAATTCTTCAAGCTCTGTTCTTTGAAGCAGATATTAAGATTATTTTGGCCAATAAACCATCTCTTTCTAGAGAGGATTATTGGATTTGGATCCACAGTAAATCTGGAAACTATTGTGTTAAATTTGGTTATTGGCTTGCACACAATTTAGTGTTTGAGAACTCGATCCAAAAAGCCATGGCTCAACCTTCTTTGAATCCCCTTAAAAATCTGGTTTGGAAATCTCAAACATCTCCAAAGATTTAGAACTTCATGTGGAAAGCTCTAAACAATGCTCTCCCTGTGGTATCTGCTTTAAACAACAGAGGAATGAATATCGATGCTATTTGTCAGTTTTGGGTTGTTGATGGTGAATCTATTAACCATGTATTGTTTACATGTGCGGTGGCCAGACAAATTTGGGCACTCTCTAGTTTTCCGTGGCCAAGGGATGGTTTTAACTTCTCATATGTTTATGATATAATGTTCTATCTTTTTTCATACAACCAAAAATCATTGTGGTAATCTAGAAGATAGAAGATGTGTCCCTTGGATCTTATGGAGGATTTGGAAGAATAGGAATGCCTTTTGTATAGAAGGTAAAAGCTTTGATGCGTCAGACACGGTTAAGAAAATCAAAGAGGATATAGAGGAGTGGTTTTTGGCTAAGACCCTGGGAAGGCATTAGCAGCTTATACTCTCCTCTGCTCAGAGGCAAGAGCAGACCTTATGGAGTCCTCCCGATGGTTCACGAGTCAAGTGTAACATAGGGTTCTCATGATCAAAAAAGAGTTTGTTGTGAGGAGCTGCTTGGGTTCTTAGAGATATGAATGGTCATGTTTTATTGCACATCTGTAGATCCTATGTTAATGTGATCAACAGGAAAGAGGCTTTGTTGAATGGAGTTTTATGAGCGCTAGCGAGTATGAAGAATCTAAGGAGACAAGGGGTTATCTTTGTGGTGGAGGATGAGAGTCTGGTGAAAGCAATCAACAATCATAGAGACTGGTCAAACTTTTCTCATCAAGTCTCAGAGATTATGTTGTGGACAGATTCTAGGGTGGATTGAAGCTTTGTCTTTGAATCGAAAAAAGCGAATAGAGGAGCAGACCAAATTGCAAACAATGTTGTAAGAGATGAGAGGTTGCAGTCTTATATAGTCATAGGAGCTTCTCACTGGTTGAAGAATTTGTTCATTGAGGAACAGAGTTGTCGTTAGTTGTTGTTTGTTGTTTGATTATCTTCTCATTTTTTGGATTATCATTGGGCTCCCATTGCTTTTATTTTTTTGTGTAAGTAATAGACCTTTGTAGTGTTGCCCTTTATTTTAATGAAATTAGATGTTAAAAAAAATGTCGAAACACATTATACATGAAAAAGGGGAAAATCCCATGGTGTCAAGATAACAACATTGTGGTCTTAACATTTGTAGTTACATCTCTACAAATTATCAGAATCATAGTAAGGAATTATTACTTTGAGACATTAGAGAAACTATAAGTTGACAACAAAAAATAATAGAGAAACTATGAACGAAAGACCTAAATGGTTGTAACTTTCTTGCTATGTAACTAAACTATTTAAGTTATTATACTATGACTTATGATCAATACTATTAAAATTCTTGCTCACATATTATATGATAGACATTAAACATCAGTCCCATTTGCTATAAGTACCATCGGAAGTGGCGTAGGTCATTACGATTATGGATATATATATGTTGGTTTGGTATTCGGTTCAACACAAGAATCTTCGGTTCGGTCAATTAGTACATAGAAAGATATTGACGAAGCATATATCAAAGTTGATTATGTTCAAGTGTATCAAAGACACTAGCTGGTACAAAAGGTCCCGAGTAAAAGAAGAAAGGGAGAGACACCAAATGAGATAGAGGTTTCATCTTTTCTAAGGATGTTAAAATGGGTCATAAAACTCTACTCTACCTTTACTTTAAAAAAATTCGCCCAATTAAACTACTATTTAAAAAAGTCCTAAAATTATCGAGTATCATTAGAGTAATTCTAAAATTACCCTATGATTTATGGACTATCCATGAGTACTCTATTTCTTTTAATTCTCTTTAACATGTTTACTAATTTACTTTTTATTTATCAAAAATAATTATTATATTTGATCTATTCATATTTTATCTTTGTAAATAAACAAACAAAAAGTTCAACTACAATTTTTCTGTCATAACTATAAAATTTATATTTCCCATCAAAATCAGAAAATTTAATTTTCTGTCTACATGGTTAAATTCCGTTTTCCCTCTAAAAATGTGAAATTCAGTTTTCCTGCCAAAAATGCGAAATTCAGTTTTCCCGTCAAAACCATGAAAATTAGTTTTCCTCCCAAAACCACGAAAATAAGTTTCCCGCCAAAACCGCAAAAAAAAAATCCCACCAAAACCACAAAAATCCGTCTTCCCGCCAAAATCACAAAATTTTGTTTTTCCGTCAAGACTTCAAAATTACGCTTTTCCACCAAAACGCGAAATTTCGTTTTTCCGCCAAAACCTCTAAGTTTTGTTTCCCGCCAAAATCGCAAAATTCTATTTTTCCGCTAAAACCAGCAAAATTACATTTTCCTGTCAAAATCGTGAAATTCCATTTTTTTTTTTAGCCAAAACCGTGTGATTTTTCGATAAAATGTAAACGAATAAAATTCAAATGAATTACATTAAAAGGAAAAAAGTTAATGACATTTAAAAAATAAAAGAAAATAAGTTTTTTGTTTAATAAAAAGTATAATACACTTTAGTGAGTAAAACCCTATGGATATCTTAAAGCCTACAGGGTAAAACTCTATTATGTCTCTTAATTTAGAGTATTCGCCCATTTCAAACCTTTCTTATCTATATATTCTATATATGAGAAGTCGCTAGCTTACGTGGCGAGCTCACATAATTTGTTGTTGACGTGAGCTCTCCACTTTTTTAATTAATTGTTTAATGTTTTTTTGCTTACGTGTCGTGTTGTTATTCGCTCTCGCCTGTTTATTCGTCTAAAAAATATTCACCCTCGCTTTTTTGACCAAATTACCCCTTAGTGAAATTCATTATTTTTATATATATAAAAAAAAGAAATCGTATCTTTTTCTTCTTTGTTATCTTTCGTCGATGTCTATTAAAAAAATATATGTGTGCACATCTCTAACTAATCGATGTGTAATTGGTTGGGTTAATCTTATCAAAATCTTTAGTAAATATGTTTGTTACTTATTGTGCATATCTTATCAACCCTAATTTTATTTAACCTAATATTTCCTCACGTTTCGATACTCATTAGCGTTTCTACCTAGCATGTTACAATTCATACACCGATTTGTTTTCTCTCTTCTCTCATCTTTCCTTCTCGTTTCTGGGTATATCGTCTCATGTCTTTTTCCAAGTTTCACTTCATGGTTAGATTTCTTGAGCGTTGTGTTTTATTGCTAAGCAAACAGGACTCGAAGAGAAAATTTGAAGAACCAGAAGTTTAAGACCTTTGACCATTGTTATTTCATATAACAGATTTGAAGAACCATTAGCACCAGGTTCAAGATAATTTTTCTCAGATATAATTGCCTCAATTTCAGACATTAAATTCTCAAAGAGTGGGAGATACATGAGAGTTTTAGCAAACAGAGAAGGAATAAGGATGAAGAAGACTCAAGTTTTATTATTATCTTTTCATATCAAAAACAGAGATACAAAAGAGGGTTTTTATAAAGAGAAGGAGATGGATAAAATAGACGTTAGAGAAGGATCTAGAATAGGATGGATCATTCACAGCTGTAGTCATCTTTTGGTGAGAGGAGGTTGTAACGGTTGTTCTGGCTCGGCGTTGCTTCTGCGTGTTTTGCTTTAGGAGGAAGACGATGATTCTTTGTCGTTGTTTGTTGTTTTGTCGTTTGCTTGATGGTTGAGCTTCGTGGGCTTGTATTGTTTTGGGCTGTGATTGTTATGTTGCTCACATCCCCCCACAAACTTGAGGTGGGAGGAACTCCAACTCCAAGTTTGCTTCTTAGGCTCAAAAACTCCTTTCTCGGTAAAGGTTTAGTGAATATGTCTGCGACCTGGAACTTTGCAGAGATGTGTTTTGTTTCTATGAGACCGAGTGCTACCTGCTCCCGAATGTAATGATAGTCGGTGTCGAAGTGCTTCGAACGTTTGTGGAGGGCCGGATTAGTGCTTAGATACACGGCGGATAAGTTGTCGCATTGGACCAGCATTGGTTGGTATTGAGAGATGCCTAAATCTCTAAGGAGCGCACAGTTCCATGTTATTTCTTGTGCTGTCTCGGTTAGTGCTCGGTATTCCGCTTCGGTTGACGATCGGGAGATTGTATTTTGTCTTCGGGCTGACCAGGATATAAGATTTGTTCCGAGCATAGTACAGAAGCCGGTTGTTGATCTTCTCGTTTCTTTACAGCCTGCCCAATCGCTGTCGCTGTATGCCGATAAAGTCAGGTTTGAATCCTTGTGTATGTTGAGTCCTAAGTGTATCGTGCCTTTGATATAACGGAGAATTCTCTTCAGCAGGCTGAAGTCGGATATTGTTGGCGAGTGCATACGCTGGCAGATGAAGTTGACGGCGTATTGGATGTCCGGGCGTGTTATGGTGAGATATTGGAGCTTGCCGGCTAAGCTGCGGAAATACGTCGGGTCTGAGAATGGTTCTGCTTCTAAGTCTTCTATGTGTTGAGGAAGAGGTGTTGGCATCGGGTTACATTGTGACATTGACGCTTGGTGAAGGATATCGGAGGCGTACGAGGTCTGGTGAAGAAAGAGACCATTTTGGTGAGCTACGATTTCGATTCCCAGAAAGTATTTGGGGTGGCCGAGATCTTTCATTGCGAATCGATTGTTGAGTGCATCGAGAAGATCATTGATGAGTTGAGGATGGCTTCCTGTAAGTAGGATATCGTCGACGTAAAGAAGGAGTACCATGGTTTCGCCGTCCTTGTGATAAGTGAATAGTGATGGGTCTGATTTACTGCAAAGAAAGCCAAACTCAAGCAAGTAATTGCTGAAAGAGTCGTACCAAGCTCTCGGCCCCTGTTTTAGCCCGTAGAGAGCTTTGGTGAGACGACAAACATAAGAAGGGTTAGTCTTATCAATAAAACCGGAAGGTTGTGACATGTATACCAGTTCCTTTAGCTCGCCATGTAGGAAGGCGTTTGAGACATCAAGTTGCTTAAGGATCCATCCTTTTGTCGTGGCTACATCCAATACTATTCGTATGGTTGCTGTTCGTACGACGGGACTGAAGGTTTCTAAATAGTCATAGCCTTCCTCTTGATCGAAGCCTTTAGCAACAAGGCGGGCTTTAAGTTTGTCAATAGTCCCATCTGGTTTGAGTTTCGTCTTGAATACCCATTTGTTGCCCAAGATGTTCATATCAGCAGTTGGAGGAACAAGAGACCAAGTATTTAACATGTAGATTCTCTGCATTTCTTCCATGACTGCTTGGTTCCAACCAGGGTGTTTCATCGCTGTTGTAATGGTCTTAGGCTCCTCTGTTGTGTATCTAGATATTTGGAGAGCATATCTTTTATTCGGTTTGTGAATACCATCTTTTGATCTGGTGGTCATGGGGTGTGTATTCGCTGCTTGGTTGGCATCTTCTATAACATCGTGGGCTTGATGTTGAGGTAGCACTTGTTCCAAATCTATGACTTCTTCTATAATGTTGTGAGTGTGTTGTTCCGATAGTGCCTGTTCCTCTGTTTCTATAACTGCAGTTTGTCGCTGGTTGTTATTTTCAGGAGCTTGAACTTGTGAATCGATCAGGCCTTGAGGAGTATCAGCTGGTGCTTGTTCTTCTCCTTCGTCAATCTGGTCTTGAGGTTGTGCTTCAACAGGTGGTGTTTGTGACTCGTGTATGATAGCTGATGTAGGCGTTTGGTGCTGAGTTGGTGTCGGAGTTATAAATTGATTAGGTAGAGATTGTTGGTTAGGCCTTTGTTCTGTGTACATAGGAACATGACTCGAGTCGTTGGTCTGCTGCCAAGCTTGTAGGAGTGGTGATTTGTAAACTGGTACCAGGTTTTTGTACTTCTTCTTGAAGGGAAAACATGTTTCGTCGAAGATCACATGGCGGCTGATGTAAACTCGACCCGTCGGAGGAAAGAGGCAGCGGTAGCCTTTATATTGAGTGCTGTAGCCGAGGAAGACACATTGTAGAGACCGCGGATCAAATTTGTGTTGAGCTATTGGTCTTAAGCAGGGGTAGCATGCTGATCCGAAGACACGTAGTGAGGTGTAATCAGGTTTCTTGTTAAATAACATCTCGTATGGACTTTTGTTTTGTATGGCCGAAGATGGTAGAAGATTGGTGATAAAACCTGCAGAAAAGAAAGCTTCGACCCAAAAACAAAGTGGAGTATTGCTATGATAAAGCATAGATAGGCCAAGTTCTATTAAGTGTCTATGCTTGCGTTCCGATACTCCGTTTTGTTGCGGAGTATAGGGACAAGAGATCCTATGATGAATTCCACTATCTGTTAAGTATTTCTTTAGGAGATTGTTAGTGAATTCTCCACCTCCATCGCTTTGAAATACTTTGATTTTTGATGTAAACTGGTTTTCAACCATTGTTTTAAAAGCTACAAAAACCGAAGAAAATTCAGATTTAGTATGAAGAGGATAGAACCAAGAAAAACGCGAGCAATCGTCTATGAAAACGGCATAGTATTTAAATCCTTGATTAGAAACAACGGGTGAAGGGCCCCAAAGATCACAGTGTATCCGATCAAGGGGCTGAAAAACGCGAGAATCAGAATCTAAAAATTGTAATCTACTACTTTTCCCCATCTGGCAAGGCTCACACACAGGGGAGATGCTGTTCTTATTAAATTTAATTTCCTTGCTGTTTCTAAGGAGTTGAAGAATCGCAGAATTTGAATGCCCGAGTCTATGGTGCCATATCTCTTCTGTGGCAGAGCATTGACGGTTCGAATATAAGGCAACAAGTTCTTGATCCTCCAATACGTAAAGACCCTTACGCCGAGGGCCCTTTGACACCACTTTCTGAGTGTTCAAATCAATTACACAAACTTTAGTGGCATCGAAAAATATTCCACATGGATAGTCATCGCATAATTTAGAGACAGATAGGAGTGATTTATGCATGGCAGGGCATACCAGAACGTCATTTAAAGGGATTATACCTGTTGAAGAAGAGAGTGTCGTGCTGCCAACATGTGTGATTGGGACGAAAGCTCCATCAGCTACCATGATGGTATCGTTACCTTCGTATGGTGTTACGGTATGAAGAGTAGCGGGTGAGGCAGTGACGTGTGAGGACGCGCCGGAGCCGGGAAACCATTCTTTCCCAGTCTCGTCAGAGGTCCGAAGAGCAGAGAAGGCCTGAGTTAATTGTTGACTCTGATAGTTATGATCGAAACGGTTATAGCACTTGATGGCGGTATGGCCTATTCGACCGCAGATTTGACATGTCGGACGATCTCCAGAGGTGTTGGAGTTAGACTGGTGTTGTGTGAAGCCCCTTCCTCTGCTAGAGTATCCGCCACGGCCACGATTTCCTCTGAAATAGCCTCCGCGTCCCCTTTGGTTGTAGTCGAATCTCTGAGTTTGGAAAGCCATATGTGGAGAAGGTTCAACAGAGGTTTCATAAGATTGGAGACGATTAGCGAATCCAGAAATTTCGGCAACAGCATCGTTGAAGGTTAGAGAAGGGATTCTAGACATAGAACTTTGAATCACCGCGGTTATAGGATCAAAGTCTCTTCCCAGGCCATTCATAAAACTAAAAATCTTAAGGGATTCTTCAACAGGTTTTCCGATTGAGCTTAGTTGGTCACAGATTGTCCTGAACTCACGAACATATGTTGAGAAATCTTTACCTTGTAAGTTCATTAGTTGGAGTCGCCGCTTAAGCTCGAACTCTCTGGCAATGGAGCTCCGGTTAAAGTTGTCGGCTAACGAAAACCAGACTTCTTTTGATGTTGAGAGGCAGTGAACATAGCCTAAAACTTCCTCTGTTAGTGTTCCGAAAATCTAGGATTTGATGAGTTCGTCTGTACAAATCCAGTGGTCATGGTTAGGATGAGGTGTTACCAGCTGAGAACCATCGTCATTGTGAACCGTAGTCGGTATCGGAGGTGGGATTTGGCCATTGACAAACCCTAATAGCTTCTGTGAGCGGAGGAGAGACTCCATTTGAGTCTTCCAAAGCAGATAGTTTGAGTCATTGAGCTTAATGGTGACAGAGCTAGCAATGTGTATATTAGAAGGAAAAGGGTAAGGTCTGAGATTTTCTGCCATTATAGCACCTGTTAAGGTATAAAAAGCTCTGATACCATGAGAGTTTTAGCAAACAGAGAAGGAATAAGGATGAAGAAGACTCAAGT
>OVAN01005219.1:0-23947 GCA_900406275.1 Anastatica hierochuntica | reverse complement strand
ACGTGCTTAACTGTACGCTTGCAATGATTTCTTGGGTGAAAACCTGAGCCAACAGCAGCAAGGGAAAGGAAAACCAAGCTTATCCATAGAATTGATGGACCATTTGAAATCATACACCTGACCAATGACAATACGTTTCAGCTTAATATGCGAGGTAAGAATAAAGTGAGCTTTATGACCAATGATTCTAATTTGGTTTCTTTTATTGCAGGAAAATTGGATTTGAGGTCTTTTCTTTTTCAAGAGGGAGAGGATGATGTGATCTTAAATGTTACAAGAAAATCAGAACGTGGGAATGAGCTTGACAATTCCAGAATTGATGATCCCTTCAAATTAATCAAATGGCTCAACGACAATGCCTATCAACGAGACTTCCAAGGTAAGTATAATATAGATTCAAGCTTCAATTCTACTGACTTTGGTTCGTTTCTTGCAGACGAATCATATTTGTGGAAAAATCTTTCCCAAGAGGGAGCGGATGATGTGATCATGAAAAGCATCGAGGAGTTGGATTTGGAATCAGATCATGACGAGGAACGTGGAGCTGAAATGGACCTTGTAGCCAAGGAGGTACTGGAATCTAAGGATGCTTTGGATGTTCAAGATGATCCTATGACCCATGTTAAAGCCAAGAAACTCAAGAGGGCTATTAGAGGAATAATTACGACAACTCGGAACCATAAAGAGGATTTGAGCCAAAACAGAGAAGTTGTCAACCGAAGCACTTTAATCACAATTCAAGCTATCAAAACTCAAGCTAAGTGATCTCAACAAATGGGAAGAGTGTCTCGGTTGTACTCTTTTTCTCTTGTCAAGTTTTGTCCCAATGGGTTTTCTTGACAAGGTTTTTAACGAGGCAACTGTTTCACTTCACAATTACCCATTTGTTGAAGATACACTACAAGAAAACAGGTATGTTACAACGACCATTTTTGTAGTAATATCGTCGTGATAAGGGTGTTACGACGAATTGGCTACGAAAACCGTTTGGTCGTAAACGGGTCGTCGTAACGCAAATTTCGTCGTAAATTCCAGGTTAATTTACGACGGTTTTATTTCGTCGTAAATTCGATGTTATTTTACGACCACAAAAAATCGTAGTAAATTAGAAACCAACATATTCGTCGTAAAAAAGAAGTAAAAATACGAGGTAATTTTCATTGTAAAATACATGTAATATTTCGATGTAAAATACACGTAAAGTTTCATCGTTTATTTCTCGTAATAGAATCGTATAATCTACGAGTATTTAGCAACTATGACTTGTACATTCGTTGTAAATGTTACGACGAATTTACAATGAAAACTTGTAAATTCGTTGTAAATACGTTGTAAATTTACAACAAATTTACAATGAATGTTTACTTTTATTTTTAAAAAATTTTATTAATATAATTATAATTAAAAATTATATTCGAAATTAAAAATAAAATTAATACTAATAAATTCAGAAACTAGTAATAATTAATTCCAAAATAACTATTTTACAAAATATTTTATAAAATAAAAATATTACAAAATCTAGGGATCGAGCTGATCGTCGACACTGTCAGTGGCTCTATATAGCTCATCCATATCTTCTGGGGGTATCGGTAGTGGTTCCAGAATCCCGAGTTATCGCCGTCGTTCTTGCAACATCCGTTGCCACCTCGGGTTTTGGACGGCGAACACTTCGAGAAGACCTTCTAAAGATTACATCTGGTTTCTCGTCTGATCAAGATCCGACCGTAGCTGCGCGGACTCCGGTTCTGGTGTTCGGGAGTAAGACGATGACGCCCTCGGGACATCGTTCATAGAACCGATGCCCACTATCCGACCTTTCTTTTTAGGGACCACCTAGAAAAAAGAATATTATACAATTCAAAGTTGTTATGAATTAATTAGCTATAAAATGAAAGATTTAAAATAGAAAAAATAAATATATACCTCCTCGAAAATATGGTCCGCCGCCTGAATCTCTCGTTCTTCAATCCGAGTGAGGACTTATCCATGGATCTTCGCGGATCTTGGATCGACGTATTCCCCGTCTCGCTTCTTGTGGGTGATCTCGAAAAGTTTGGAAAGATACGGTAGTTGTCCTTCCTTTTCTGCCTAAATAAACCAATTCAAAGTTATATATATATATATATATACACAATAGCGAGACGGATTCCCGCGTGAGACTTCTGTCCCGTAGTGTGCAACATCGGCAAATTGCCATCTGAATCCTTGGTAAGACGGGATTCAGAGCAGTTGTTGGAAATGCGAATGGAGCGCGGAAGGGTCCAATAACTGATAAGACCATCCCAAACTTCCTTAGAGAAAAGAGGGGTTTCGCCTCGTACCCTCCGTACTCCCAGAGGTCCTTCCAGTCGGAAACGGTGTTTGATAGCCGTTTCTTCGCCTTGTCTTCAAATGCCGCCTTCACCTTCTCGGTGGTTCCGAGGGACCATTTCCATTTTTGCTGAAGGTGCATCTGGCAGCACCTGTAGATCCGGATGCGCATCGGGGGCTACGTCCGGAGGTGCTGCTGCAGGAGGCGGAGGCAGATCCTCCTCAGGAGCATGAGTCTGAGTCCGAGTCTGAGGAGGTGCTGCTGGAGGAGGTAGTTGCTGAGACTCAGGAACGAAAGAGCTGGAAGTGGGAACGGGCTGAGTCGAAGAAGTAGATGCGTCCGTGCCGAAAGTCTCACTGTAATGTGGTCGCTGTGGACCTTTGCGTCTAGGAGCCATCTAAGAATAAAAATTAAAAATGAAATGTTAATAATGATACATCTAAAAAAACTATTTAAAACTTTAAAATTAGGCATTTCATCTAAAAAAACTATTTAAAACTTTAAAATTAGGCATTTCATCTAAAAAACTATATACAATTTCATCTATGAAAAAACAATTTAAAACTTTAAATTTAGGCATTTCATCTAAAAAAAAACTATTTAAAACTTTAAAATTAGACATTTCATCTAAAAAACTATATACCATTTCATCTAAAAAGGTGGCCTTGTTTTTTCGTCGTAAATTTACGACGAAAAAACAAGGCCCGAAACGTTCCTAACCAGAGAAGAATCTTTAACATTTCATAAAACCTCCTTGCATCATCGTTAGGAAGTTCTTCTACATTTTCAGCTTCCTCATTAGCTATTGTTGCAGTAGTTTCTACAAATGCATCTCTAACCATGTCTTGAACCCTATCATGATCTACCACATGTTCCTAATGATAATTTTCATTATGCAAATGAATTGGGGGTTCCTCAAAATTACTGTTACTACTACTAGCTTCATTCCCCTCACCTTCCCTATGTTGAAACCAAATATAGTAATTCGGTGTGAATCCTCTATTTAGTAAATGGTTCCATACTTTTTCACTATGAGCAAATCTTGTGTTTTTGCACTTCCGACAAGGACATAACATCTTACTCGTTTCCTGCGTGATCGTTGTGGAATTAGCCTGGTACATGAATATCTCAAGACCATCGAGGAATGCCTTCGTCACTCTCCCGTCGGAATCTTTGTGCATATACATCCACCTCCGCATTTCGAATATATTGGCACCAGATATTTTTTTTTTCTTTCTTTGGTTTTTTTGGTTTCTTTTTTTGTGTGTGATTCATTCTCTTACATATGAATGATATATATAGGAGATTTTGGTGGTTGGTAGTTGGGATTTTAACTACTGAATTACTAGGAAACCTATATTTACAACGTTTTTACGAGGAAATATTTTCTATTAATAACACGTTTTCACCTAATTTTAGTTAACATTTAATATTCCTTGTAAAATCGTAGGTAAATCTTTTTCTAGTAAATTCGTCGTAGATTTACAATGATTTTACGAATAATTTATTTTTCGTAGTTGATTCGTCGTAAATTTACTACTATTTTACGACGAATTACATTGGTCGTAAAAGTACTAAATTTTTATGACGAAAAGTAAAAATGTTGTAAGTTCATCGTAAATAAATTGTAAATTTACGAAGAATTATATTCCTCATAAATTTTCGTAGTAATGCCTATATTTTCTTGTAGTGATAAAAGCCCAAGGCCTTATACTATCAATTAATCACGTCCAAGAGGAAGGAAAGGAGCCAATTTTTATGATCAAACATATATTTAATATTGTTGAGATTTCTTAGGACTTGTGCATGGACAATTCTTTAATTCTTTTTCTCTTTCTCTTCTCTTTATATTTGGATCTGTAAGAAGAAGAACAACAACCTTTGATGAATGATATTTTCTTTGAGATTATTTCTCTTGTTTGGAGTGTTATATCCAACATCTTGATCGGATCTTCTAGGTGTGTCATATCCTCGAATCTGTTCTTCGGTAAATCAAGGGCTTTCCGTAATCCTTTGTGTTTGATTCTTCCGGGTTTCGAACGGCAAAGCCTATCCTTTTCAACCGAGTATTCTAGAGTGCGATAACGGGATCACATCAAAGATATAATTATCCATGTAGGAGAATTTCAATTTGTTAGATATTTTGCTTTTTAAAGAGAAATATCCTTATATTGAAAAGTGTCTTTATTGTTAGTAAAATGCAAAAAAAGGTATATAATCGGTTGATTAACAAGTTTTACTATCAGATGTTGATTTGCAATTTGATGCTATGAATTCGTTTTCCTCATAAAGGTATAATTACTATAAATGGAAGTGAGTTACCTTTGTTGAAGAATTCAACTTGTAAGATATTTAGCTTTTCTGAAGAGGAATACCCCTATAATGAACTTGTCTTTATTGTTTGTAAAATCCAAAGATGTATAATCAGGGTTTGGTTGTTTGTCGTGTTTTATTATCAGATGTTTACTTGCAATTGATGCTCTAAACTTTTAATTTCTAAAATTTGGTGGAAATGTATCATAATTAAATTTTTTGTATCGATACATACTTCTTCTGTCACACGCGATATGTTGTTTTAAAATTTTAGTGTTGTTTTACAGCAAATGTCGTTTTACATTTTCAATAAACATTTATAAACAAAATTGTAACATCCCAAATTTTATAAAGGGTCAGCTCTTTTAAATTTCTTTTCATGCAGGTCCATCATGGCCTTTTTATTTCCATAAACCCTAGTTTCCACTTCATTCCTTCTCTACTTAAAGAGTCATCTCCCTTTCAATTTCTCTCATAACTTAAATTCTTAGCGAAACTCTGTCAAAATCACTTCATCACCACAAAATCCTAGAACCACCCATCAGCCACCGTGAACCACCACCGGAAATCACTTAATCATAACCTTCTCTCACTTCCCGAGCACTACTTTGCCTTTATCTCTCTTCTCATCGATCCAATCGCAAATCCGAGGCCACCAGTGGATAAATCTCGTCGAGATGAAGTCGTAGCTGTCGACCGCGTCTCAATCGGAGTTCGGAGACTCCGGCAATCGTCATTTGAAGTTTCGTGCGATCTAAACGTGCCACCTCACGCGCCGCCGGGACCCACCACCACCTGTCGCCGGACCACCGTCCGACCGCCGCTGGACCACCGTCGTGACTCGCCGGTGAGTCAACTCAGTTGACTGAGACAACTCGGACCGTTGACTGAGACTGGTCGACGATGATGTGTCTGTTGACGTGACATGTCTTACTAACGTGTCAGAATCTGATTGCCTCACGTTTCCGACTGGTGCTGACTGTGTTGAACCGAGTTGACTAGTTTGACTGCATTGACCAGTTTGACCAGTTGACCTGATTTGACCGTTGACCACGGTTTTGACCGTTGACTTTGACCTGCAAGCGTTGATTTTGACCGTTGTCTTTGACCAATTGACTGTTCGTAATCTAATTTCATCCATTCCGGGTCTATTCCGATTTTTTTTTGTCCTGATTTTAGATTTAAAGTCTCATTGAGCATTCGAGATTCAAAAATTGTTCTTTTCTTCCGATTTGCCAAGGTGAGGAGTTACCGTGTAAATCCCCGTTTACCCTTGGTTTAGCTTTCTTCCATCGTTAGGGTATCACCGGAACATGTGTTGATTGATTGTTTGAGTCTGTTTGGGGTCTAATCGTTTTCTTTATGGATAATCGGACTTAGGGTAATAGAAAACATCACAATCGATTGATGCGCATGTTGATTGTTGGTGATGTGTATATATACAGTAGTATTTGCGGGTAGGCAGACTTGGGTCGGGTACAGACAGAGAATTCTTGTATTATCGGAGTCTGGCCTTAGACTTGGGCGGGGCAAATGCGGAGGTTTCGTGTGTTACCGGAGTCGCGTACGGGAGGGTGCGGGCAGCAAGTCGACCTGTTGTCCGTAGTCCTAAGATCGATAAAGCGTCCACGACGGCGGTGTGTATGGGCAGTTATCCCATGTTGATGGAAACCTCGGAGGAGGGTGCCGACAGTCATTGAAGCTGCCTAGGACCATTGTTTACCTTGTTTGAGTACTTTAGGTGCCATGTTTGTTGCATGTTTTAGGACTAGTCTATCATGGTCGTTTTGTTGAGTCGGATTTGCGGACTTGTGTGTGCAGCTATCCACCCCCTCACTAAGTGATTCCCTTGTCACTCACCCCTCATTTCCCTTTTCTTTTCAGGTGAGACTAACGATTAGTCGAATGAGCTGGACGGTTCTGGTGTTGTTTTGGGATTATTGATTTCATTTGATTTTGACTTTTGAAACATTTTATTTATTTATCGGATTTAGACTAAGTGGTTTGATTATTGGATTTATTCGGTATTATTGGTTATTAGACGCGGTTTGCGAGTAATAAAAGATTTATTTATGGTTATGTTGAGTTGCAACTTAGGGTTAGTAGCACGCTGTTCTCGAGAGAGGATGAGACGGGTGTTACAAAATTTTTGGTTTCAAGCATACTGTTTTAATATATTAATTGGATATAAATTTTTCTTAATATATTGATGATTGGTAAAATAGACTTTTTCAAAAAATTCCTTAATTTGTGGGAAAAGTGTCAAAATGACACTATTTACGAAACACGGAGAGTACTCTATTAGGACATTTTCAACTTTGTGTTCCCAACTGAGTTTTCAGCAAAAATAATATTAAAAATAGAAAAGAGAGGAGAGAGAATAAAAGTGGTCTCGTATGAGAGACTCTCGACAGATTTTAAGCGACCATTTCACCACTTGTCTCTACTTGATTGGTTAAATTATTTTTTAACCACTAAATATTAACTACATAAATAAATTATTATGATATATTAATATAATAATTGAGAGAGATTTCGTTTGAGAGACTGAGCCGTTGATATTGCTCTTATATCTAAACTGGAGAAATGCCAAAAAAATCACAACTCGCAAGTTTATTATCCAGTTTAATCCTGAAAGAAATGCAGAAGCTGGGAAATCTTGTGTCGATTAAGAGGTGCACTGTCATGAGTGAGAAGGGTATGAACACTTCAAAAAAAGTGCCCAACCGTTACTAGAAGAAAAATCAAATGCATCAGGTGAAAAGGAATTGGACACACTCAGTTGGAATGTGTAAATGACCAGAAGCAAGCAAAAAGGAGTTCCTCGAGCGAGATTGAAAAAGATGAGGTCATTAGTTTTGTGCCATTGCCTACCGTTGAAAATCTTCAAGATGTAAGTGGAAAAATAGACTATGAATCAATGCTTGTGACATATAGAAAGTGTATCAGCACAAGCAGTGAACCTGAAGACTATCACAATGTAGATGTCTATGCAGAATTTAAGCTCATGTTTGAAAACTTGAAGAAGACAAGTAAGGAGAATGTAGCTTTGATGAAGGAAAATTACGTCTGGAAGCAGTCATTGATGAACTTTAGAATGAAGTACATGAAAAGAAGAGGATGTCTCATGAGCTTTGAGCCTAACTTGACCATCAGTACAAGACCATCATAATGCTTACTGGACCACGACAACTTGATGAGATTATGAGTTGTGGCAAAGTAGAGCAACTTACAAGAGAATTGGGGTATAATGGGTATTGCAGATCAGGATCTGGACCAATCAAGTTTGTGCCCAACAAGCCTACTGCGATAGAGATGGAGAACCAAAGAACTAAACTAGGACTGGGGTACAACAAAATCAGAAAGATTGAAGCAGGTCCACTCAGATCCAATTTAGGGAAGATGCTACAAAAAAGGTGGAGATACTACAACCAGAAGATCAAGATGCTACTTTTGCGGCAAAGATAGACACTTCAAAGTGAAAAATTACAGACATCGAGAAAGAGTGAAACATCTTTTGCATCAAGAAAAATATTGGTGGAATGGCTCTCGAAATAAAGTATGGATGAAGAAATCTGAACTGCGGCAAACTACATCAAAGAGTAATGCTCAGATTGTGACAAGAAGGGTGTCACAGCATACATCAGACCTGGGAATACGCTACCCTGAATCTCGACAGTTTGTACGACAAGGGGATTATCATCGTGGGTATCAAGACCATGCTCAATTGAACTACTTTAGATTCAGCCAAGGGAATCACCAACCTCGACTTGCAAGACGGGGATGCTTCTCCAATTAGCTTTGATCATGTTGTGAACTCAAACATGAGAGAGAGATTTATAAGTGTTGAGTTCACAAACATGATCAAAGAGGGAGAGAAAGATCGAAAAAGGTTGATGGGATTGAATTAAGGGAAAGATTGAGATATCACATCTAAGTGTGAGGTTCTATGATGATTGGCTGCTTAAGTTATCAAACTCAGTCATCAAAGGAGAGATTGTTAGTGTTGTGCTAACTGGTTTGAGAAGCTACTGTATCAGGATGTGACTGGGACGAGAAGATATTGAAGCAGGATGTGACTGATGTGAGAAGTTACTAAAGCAGGACATGACTGGTGCAACAAACTGTTGAAAGGAACATGCTACAACTAGGATAACAGAGGAGCTAATAGTGCATGTGTTCCGTAGTGAATGGTGCTTGAATTTTAAATCTCAGTTAAAAAGGGAGGGATTGTTGATGTAGTTTTGAAAGAGGTTAAGAAATCAATATGAGATGATATTGTTGGAGATTCAGAGGTCTGAATTAGTGTCTGCTACAGACAGAAGATGCATCAGAAATGCAGAGTTTTGTCACAGTGTCTGAGACAGTTGATGGTGATGGAGAGTCTCTGAGTGTCTGACAAATGGTGATGCTACAGATAATTCGGGTGATACTCTCTGTCACAGTTTCTAACAGATGGCGATAAAACAGAGGCTCTAACAGCGGAAGATTGAAGATGCAAGATGTGGTACCAGTGTCTGTAGTAGTACCTGTGACAGTGGAAGATGTCACAAAAGAACCTGAGGCAGTTGACAATGTCACATGAGGTTCAACAACAGAGAGATCTTTGGATAACGATGAGCTAGGGATTTTTTGGAGCATAAAATGTTCTTAGAGATTTGAGATATTGAAAAAATATTTAGGAAGAGAATCATGAAGATCTTAAGAGAATATTTAGGAAGATAATCATGAAGATATTATGCGATTATATTTCATGATTACTAGATTAATTAGGGTATTTGAGCTACACATATAAGTAGATGAAAGGAGCCTTGTATTCGGCTCAAGAGTTTTAGAAAAGAAAAAGATCATCAATACAAGGGTTTTGTGATTGCTTGTATGGGAATACAAAACATAAGAGCTAAAGATTTTTGATGGGTTCTTGGATCTTGTGTTCGATCTTTGGACGTGTGAAACTAGTGATATTGTGTTCAAAATTTACTTGTAATTTTCTTTTGAAAGAGATCTAGTATATACATATTTTTTTGTAGAGAAATCCTTTGTGTTACATTTTGTATAGTACTATAATCAAAGTCATTGTCACATATCTCGTACTATAGCCTTGCTTTGCACTTTCAATATTAACTTCTTTTGTTCAATAAATAAAAGTGAATCAGCCTGGATTTTAAATAAAGACAAGAGGGTGAATTTATTCTAAACAAAACCAAAAAAATCATATTTAGTTTTTTGAATTTGTCAAAAAGATTAATTAAATATTGAGGGATTTTTATTATTATCCTCCCATCTATGAAGAACAAAACAAAGAGGGGCATGGGAGATAATTTTTTAAAAAAGGTTTTATTTTTTTTTTTACTAAATTTCATTAGAACATCAAAACGAGTATAAAAATCGGCAGAGAACATGATCTCTGAAAACCAAAGCCAGCGGATAACTACTTATCCTTGGGATTAAAAACTAAGGTCCGATTGTTGGTAGTTTTTAAAATTGTTTTGGATTACGGTTTTTAGTTTTGGGTTTTTGATTTTTGTGTTTCAAAAATCTCTATTAACACCTTTTTAGTTTTTTTGCAAAAACCAAAATCTATAGTTAAAAAATAAATGAATAAGAAATTTTTTGTTGTTGCTCTATTATGAAAAGAAAATTTAATAAAAAAGAGTGACTTATAAAAGTTCATTACCAATACAAAAATTATTCGTAAAAGTGATAAGTTTATTTCATAAAATAAAACTAATATATATGTATGTGTTATTGCATAAATTTCAATCATCATAATGCTGTTTCAAAGTATGCATAAAATAATATTATATATATATATGCGCATTACGTTTCTTCATAATAACTTAACTTTTTTTAACTTGCGTACTGATGTTACAGTATAATGGACCTCATTGGTAAGGACTGTGGTTGTAGACTTTCCTTGTAAACTTTTAAGACTTTTGGTTGTAGAAACTTTTGGGAGTAGAGAATGCGACGGTTACTTTTAGTTATAATAAAATTTTGATTATTAACAAAATTGTAGAAGTTGTAACTGTTAAGTATATTTTTGTTAAAGTATAATTTGGTCCGCGCGGTAGTCATAAGGCATCTATCGTATTGAAAAAGTCGTGTTGACAGACGAAGGTGATATATTTCCAGGTAAAGGGAGCGTATAGGCACTACTCATGCCATCAATTTGCTCAACCACTATTAGGAAATATACCTTCCCACGAAAGTCGTGTTGACAGAGTCATGTTGACAGAGGCGCTTATGTTACCTAAAGCAACCAGAAAGGATCTCGGCTTACAAATGGAAGATAGTAATCAGAAATTATGAAGATGGATTAAGATTTTGAAAACTAAAGGGAATTTAGAAAGACATTTTAGAGAGAGAAACTTAGAGAGAGGTTTTTTTTATAAGAATATGAGATGATTTTTACAATGGGGGTACATACATATTTATAGGAGAGGATAAGTGCTTGCTGACCTAAGCGCTTACCTCAGCCTAGCGATTACATCATCGCTTACATCATGCTTACATAGGATTATGGCGATTACATCATCGCTTACATCATTATTTATGTTACATTATTTCTTGCACACTTATTATACATAATTAAACATGACATTATTAATGACTTACTTAATGATCTATTTCGAACTGAATGATGTGTTTGTCACAACATCCATAATGATCATCTAGGCATTCGTACTCCGTTTCTGGTTCCTCAAATGACTTCTGCGATTCTTCGTTGGTTTCGATGTCGAACAATTTTCCGACTTCATCAATATTCATGGAGTCATCAGGCAGTTGTGAGTCTTGGAAGTTTTCTGGCGGGAGATCTTGTGACTGTGATTCACGCTTCAAAGTCTTTGGGACATGTAAGACAGCTGGTGGAGGTACTTGTTTTTCCACGAAAAATTGAAGGTCTTCGTCGAGACTCATCTAGTAATCAATTAGATAATACGTCCAGTTCGGGATGAAAGGAATGGTTATTAATCGATTATTTGGGAATTTTGCTATTTTTACTACATAATTCATTTTAAATTAAGAGTTTTATCTATATGTATTTTTAATTGTTTTAAATAAAAGAAATTAATCTTACAACCACTCAAAAGTCTAACACACGTTAAAGATATAGAAAGGGGAAGTTGGACTATTA
This sequence comes from Anastatica hierochuntica, assembly GCA_900406275.1. Classification (NCBI taxonomy): domain Eukaryota; kingdom Viridiplantae; phylum Streptophyta; class Magnoliopsida; order Brassicales; family Brassicaceae; genus Anastatica; species Anastatica hierochuntica. The sequence continues at coordinate 12,182 of OVAN01005219.1, read as the reverse complement.
AGGTTGTAGAGAAAAATTAGGAAATAAAAGTATGATTGCGGAAAATATTACTGTAAAGACTTTAAAACATGATAAAGTCCTTACAGTCTTAACACCAATCAACCCCAATGTTATTAACGTTGATGTGTAGCATTAATAAATACTTCATCCGTTTCTCAAAAAGTGTCATTTTGAGATTTTAATTTTGTTTCATAAAAAGTGTCGTTTTACATTTTCGATGCAAATTTATAAAAGAAATTCCGGTTTTAACCTCAACATTTTAATGTATTAATTAGAGAGAGAATTATTTTTAAAGTATTAATAAAGGGTATGTAAGACTTTTTAAGAATTTTCTTAATATATGTGAAAAATGTAAGAATGACACTTTTTGCGAAACAGAGGGAGTAATTTTTAAGAAAAAGTAATGAGACAAACTTGAAGAACTCATAATTCATATATTTTGAATTTTGTGTCTAAATGCCAAAATTTCTTCAAAATATTGGTTCTCTATAATTTAGAGAATTCATTTTTCACAAAATCATGACTGACAAAAGAAACTGGCTTTTGGAAAATCAAAAACAAAAACTAATCCAAAAGTCATAAACAATCGCGGCCTAAATGCCAACAAAATAAAAACAACACACGAGGAGTACGAAAGGCCATGATAGAAACTCTCAAAAATACAAGAGAAATCGGAGAAAATCGCTGATAAGATCTATAATCTACAATGGAGACGAACCAAGATAAAGAAAACTAATAAAATTTAACCTCACTAAAGCGATTAGCGAGAAACTAATAACCAGAGGACGAAAATCTAACTCTTAACCATCTAATTTTCTTCCAAAAAGTCTAAATGTAGAACTATGCATACCCATACAAGGAGAACATATAAAGAAAAAGATTACGGAGAAAACCTATTATTCAACTAAATTAAATGGTGGTCGGAGGGTATTAAAATTAAATGATACACCAAACTGAAATGAAACAGGAAGATAACATCAACTTATCCTAAACCACTAAATACAACTTACAAAAATGACGGACGAGAAACTTCAATAAAACTTGCCAATCACCTCTCGCGTCCCAAATATCACCAGACTAAGATCACTAGAGCCAGATTCATCCTAAAGTGAACGATTGCACATCACAGTTAGCCACCATTCTAGAGACTTCGCACGCGTGAACCCTCAATTCCCCTAACGAAACCTCCATGAATCTTCAACGCCGAAAAAAATCACCTGTAAAAATGTACACAATCCTCGTAAAAAAAGTCCCAAAAAAATGCAGAACAAAAAAAAGAATCAATAGGACATGAAAACGAACAGTGCCGGAAAAACAACAAACAAGGTTGAAGAAAAACTGTCGCTCTCTCTAAACCCTTATTTTTCACCACGTTCGTATGTTAAAAAAAACTTCCATCCAAAAGAAAAAGTTTCTAATAATATGGGTTTTACCTACATTTGTAATAATTATCCAAGACAATCTCTCTCACTCGCCCTCTCTCTCTCTCCTTTGGATTTTTGAGGTACTCTCTTTCTCTCTCAAGCTTATCTTTTTGTTTGTTAGATCCCTTGAACTTGTGAAGTTTTAACCATATCATCGACTTCGAATTTCAAGCAAAGTTTCGAAAATTTCCTCAACATCTCTTATTTTTTTCTGGGTAGAAAACAGAAACATGCATGCGTTTGATGGCTTTGTAGGAAGATCTAAGGAATAGAACCAAACCCAGAACTCTCTGTTTCCTTTGGTCCGACCATTGATATTAATCTCTGTAGCTCTGTATTTCCATGGAGTCCACACTATACTCCTTACTGCATATTCAAACACAAACATGTAGATATATATATAGAAAACAGAGAGTTACAAACGTCTGAGATATTTGTAGGAGACAATTTAGGAAAAATCACAACAAAAATATGAAAAAGTAAAAGACACGTGTTGTAGCCGAGTCTTCTTTCCAGGTTTTACGCTTACGGTTAGAAGAATACTCCCAATAATATATACACTTTTTTATTCTGTTTTTGGTTTCAAGAAATTAACCTCATAACATTTTGAGCATCTCTCAAGTTTTAGGATCTGAAACTCTTTAAGGTTGGTTTGTTGACTTACAAGCAGAGGAATCTTACAATGTCCGTAGGGAAAAAAATGTCGAATCTTCAAGCACCGCTTGTGAGGCCTAAGAGAAAGAAGACATGGGTTGATTACTTTGTCAAGTTCCGATGGATCATTGTCATTTTCGTCGTCCTTCCAATCTCAGCCGCACTCTACTTCCTTATTTACCTCGGGGACATGTTGTCTGAGTCCAAATCCTATAAGAAACGCCAAAAGGAACACGACCAAAACGTCTTGAAAGTCATCAAAAGGCTTAAGGAGAGAGACGCGGCTAAGGACGGGCTTGTCTGCACTGCGCGCAAGCCGTGGATCGCCGTGGGGATGAGGAATGTTGACTACAAGAGAGCCAGACATTTCGAAGTTGACTTGGGAGCCTTCCGTAACATCCTTGAGATCAACAAGGAGAAAATGATTGCTAGAGTGGAGCCTCTTGTCAACATGGGTCAGATTTCTCGTGCCACCGTTCCAATGAACCTGTCTCTAGCTGTTGTTGCTGAGCTCGACGATCTCACTGTTGGTGGACTCATCAATGGGTATGGTATTGAAGGAAGCTCTCACCTCTACGGTTTGTTTGCCGATACCGTTGAAGCTTACGAGATTGTTTTATCGGGTGGGGAACTTGTCCGTGCCACAAGGGACAACGAGTATGCTGATCTTTTCTATGCAATCCCGTGGTCCCAAGGCACACTTGGACTCCTTGTTGCAGCTGAGATCAAGCTTATACCGGTCAAGGAGTACATGAGACTCACTTACATACCAGTCAAGGGAGATCTTCAAACCTTAGCTCAAGGTTACATGGATTCTTTCGCCCCCAAAGACGGGGACAAGACAAAAATCCCGGATTTCGTGGAAGGCATGATTTACAATCCAACTGAAGGTGTGATGATGGTTGGGAAATACGCATCTAAAGAAGAGGCCAAGAAGAAAGGGAACAAAATCAACAATGTAGGGTGGTGGTTCAAGCCATGGTTCTATCAGCACGCAGAGACCGCCCTGAAAAAGGGGCAGTTTGTTGAGTACATCCCGACTCGTGAGTACTACCACAGGCACACAAGGTGCTTGTACTGGGAAGGGAAGCTTATACTTCCTTTTGGTGATCAGTTATGGTTTAGGTTACTCTTCGGTTGGTTGATGCCACCAAAGGTCTCTCTTCTTAAGGCCACTCAAGGTGAAGCCATAAGGAACTATTACCATGATATGCATGTTATTCAGGACATGCTTGTTCCGCTTTACAAGGTGGGCGATGCCCTGGAATGGGTCCACCGCGAAATGGAGGTAAAGCAAAAGCTCTTTTATTTAATGATTGATCACCTGGTTGGTAGTTAAAGATTCTCCTTTTCATGTTTGGCTTTCCTTTTCTTTCCTCTTTTTCAGGTGTATCCGATTTGGATTTGCCCACACAAGCTCTTCAAGAGCCCAATGAGGCAACAGGTTTACCCGGAACCAGGCTTTGAGTATGAAAACAGACAAGGAGACACTGAAGATGCACAGATGTACACTGACGTTGGGGTCTATTATGCACCTGGTCCAGTCCTTAGAGGAGAAGAGTTTGATGGATCGGAAGCGGTGCGTAAGTTGGAGCAGTGGCTGATTGAGAACCACGGATTCCAGCCTCAGTACGCAGTGTCTGAGCTAGACGAGAAGAGCTTCTGGAGAATGTTTGATGGTGACTTGTATGAGCATTGCCGCAAGAAGTATAAAGCTGTGGGAACGTTCATGAGTGTTTACTACAAGTCGAAGAAAGGAAGAAAGACAGAGAAAGAAGTTAGAGAAGCTGAACAAGCTCATCTTGAAACAGCTTACGCTGAGGCAAATTAAGCAACTACAACTAGTGTTTGATGAAATGGGATGAGACTTGAGATTATTATTACTATTGTGGCTTGTGTTGTCTTTTTTTTTTTTTCCTTTTCCAATAAGTGTGTGATGATATGACTATTGTTGTTTGTTTCTTTTGACTTATGCATTGAGTGAGGTTTTTAGATTCTCGGATTTTAATTTGTTTTTTTAGATTAATTAAGGTTTCTCTTTGTTTGTTAACCTGTTTGGTTTTGAGTTAACATGGAGGAGAGAGCATCTTCTCCACCTTCTGGCTATTACTAGCTGAAGAGCCAGTTGAGAACCCAATGTAATCGATCCAGGATTCACATGTAGTAATGGCAAAGCCAATTCATTTTTTTGGATTGTTGTACGGTAAAGGAGAATCCAAGGATGATGAAGATTCATGGATAGATTAGGAAGATAAGCTCCAATTTCTGCCTGAGGTTTAAGAAATAGGTATCTCAAAGCATTATAAGAGACTTGGTTCATTCAGAGACCATCAAAGCGATATACTCTTTCTAAAGGAATGTGCTTGAAGTGCAATGCGACTCTCTACTTTTATGCGAAAGATGTTCTGATTCTTACATATACCTTAGAAGCACATGCTTGCGTGTTAGAAAAGAAATCAAAAATCTATAACTAAAACTATTTGGTTGGATAAAAACCAAGTTGAGATTCAAATTAGTTCCAACACATTGTTAGACAGAGAGATGGAGATAGACATGTAGCTTAGTTAATCATTCTCCTCCCGAAATCTTGATGGATTTGAGTCAAACTTGGAGCATAATAAAACAAAAATGGCCAATCCCATGCGAATCCAAAATCCACTAGTGTGACTTTATTGCACCAACTCTAGAGTAGTTGTTATAACACATGAGGACTTTCTTCTCCTCATCGACCAAGAAATGTAAGCCAGCCGAAATACCAAGGTTAGGATTCAAAACCACCGTTAAGAACTTGCTCCATGACATAACTTTGGTCTCATCATCATCAATCTTATTTGTCATCCATATCTCTGTCCTTGAAGTATACTCGAGCTGTAATAACAACGCAAGTTTCTCTTCTCTAACAGCCGACAAAGACACCCTTCTATACATAGGATGCTCACACGGAAGAGGTAGACGCTCAAATCTTTCGGTTGTGTAATCAAAACTGAGTACGAACAAATGTAGCTGTTCCTCTTTTATAGAGGAAGCAAACCAGTGACACACCTGTAGATAAATATGGGGAACCGTAGTCATGAGTGACATCAAGAATCCGCCAAGAGTTAGAGTTAAGGTCAAAGATTTCGAATTCACGCTTGGCCCCATAAACCCTATAGGACAAGATTTTGTAGCTTTTAGTGTTGCCATGGTAACAAGTGCCCAGAGTAATATTTGTTTCCTACCTTGAAACGTTCTATGGGGTTGGATCCACCTGATCTGACCACTACATGGGTTCCAAACCATGATCCTATTACTTTTTTGTTGGCTGGTGCATAACAATAAGCCGTCGCAGTGAAAGACAACAGCAATCTCCAATTGATCTAAAGGGTTGATCGGGCTGAGTTCACCTGTGACTTTTACAGATGGGATTCCATGGAGATTGATGCTCATCAAACAAACCTTAAACTTGTTCAACATGACAAGTAGGAACTCCTTTGGGGTTTTGTCCAAGTGCTTTCTTGCGAATCTCTCATCGTTGAATAAACGGTTCCATCGTCTGCAAGTAGATCGTAATTTCTTCAATGATGCCGCCGGAACTCGACAGATTATCTCCTCTACCAATTCTCCGGGAAGATTCGACATCATCACTTGAGGCTTTTAATGAAGAAAATGAGAGAGACTAAGAGCATCTTTAATGAAGAACTCAACAAGAAACGGTTCTTATTTTAGAGATTGTAGATATATTTCTTAGTTATTGTGGTGGGCTCCATTGAATTTTTAATTTAAAAAAATGCTAAGAGACTCACACAGTCTCTTTGTTAAAGATGCTCTAAAGTGATCGGTTCTTTTTATTATGTGTGTCTTTGTTGTTTATAAAAGAGAGTGGAAAGAACGTAAAGATGAGAGAGAGGAAAGATATTATCTCTTCTCTATGTGATTCATGTCTTCGGTTACAAAAAAAAAAGTGAACACTATATATAGGGAGGTAAATAATGTAAAATATTTAGTTGAGGCAGTGGAGGATGGATAATTATCTTTTTCTTTCATAGTTATCTAATACTCCCCCTTAATTATCCATCATACGTAGAGTATTATATACTGACTCGTTAAAAACCTTGTCATGGAAAACCTTTGGGATAAAAACTATGATGAGGGAAAAAGAGTACAATACTACAATCTCCCCCTGAAAATGATGGATTCTTCTTTTCTCAAAGATCTCGTAGATGACGCATTCTGATACTTCGAATATGTTTCTGAACATCGTAGTTGGAAGCGCCTTTGTGAATAGATATGTTGGATTGTCACTTGAACGGACATATTGAATTTCTACTTCTCGATTTTTCTAGAGCTCTTGGATATAGGATAAGAACCTTGGAGGAATATGTTTCGTCTTGTCGCTCTTGATATAACCTTCTTTGATTTGTGTGACACATGCGGCATTATCTTCGAATAAAACCGTTGGCTCTTTGGCAGTTACCAAACCACTCACTTCTTGTATATGATGAGTCAGAGATTTGAGCCAAATACATTCTCTGCATGCCTCATGTAGCACAATAATTTATTTATAGTTTGACGAAGTGGCAACCAAGGTTTGTTTCTGAGATCTCCAGGAGATCGTTGTTCCACCAATAGTAAAAACATATCCGGTTTGCGATGGAGCTTTATGCGGATCCGATAAATATCCTGCATCTGCAAAACCAACTGAACTAGATTCGGGGTTTCTCATATAAAATAAACCTTAAGTCATTGGTTCCTTGAAGATAACGAAATATATGCTTTATTCCGGTCCAATGTCTTTGCGTAGGAGATGAACTATATCTTGCCAGTAGATTAGTAGCAAATGCTATATCTGGTCGAGTGCAATTTGCAAGATACATCAATCTGCCTATAACACTCATATAAGGTACTTCAAGACCTAATACTTCTTCGATATCTTCACAAGGTCTAACGGATCCCTGTTAACATCAAGCGATCTGTTGACCATTGCGGTACTCAAAGAATTCGCTTTATCCATGTTAAAGCGCTTTAACCCCTTTTGGTGTAATTTGACTGATGCACAAATATTTCATCTTTTAGATGCTCTATCTGGAGCCCAAGACAAAATTTTGTCTTACCAAGATCTTTCATTTCGAGCTCTTCTTTCATATGATTTCGTGCATCATCGATCTCTTTTTGAGTACCAATTATGTTCAGGTCATCAACATATACAGAGATGATCACAAATACTAACAGAGATTTCTTAATAAAAACGCAAGGACATATTGCATTGTTTACATATCCCTTCTTAAATAAGTACTCGCTTAAGCGATTGTACCACATGCATCCAGATTTTTTTAACCAATAAAATGATCGCTGTAACTTGAACGAACATATTCCCTTAGACAATGCTTCTTGCATTTTTGATCTTTCAGGGATCTTTAATCCCTCGGAAATTCTCATATAAATATCACTATCCAGTGATCCATACAAGTATGCAGTCACAACATCCATCAGGTACATTTCTAAATTGTTGGATGTTGTTAAACTCATTAAGTACATGAATATGATTGCATCCATAACCGGGGAATAAGTTTCTTCATAATCAATTCCCGGTCTTTGAGAAACCTTGTACCACTAGTCGGAATTTATATCTTGTGACCTCATTTTTCTCATTTCTTTTCCACATAAAGACTCATTTGTATCTAAATGGCATTACATCTTTAAGTGTAATGACAATTGGTCCAAAGACATTTCTTTTTTTAAGGGAGAGTAATTCAATTTTTGTGGCCATTTGCCATTTCTCCCAATCAGGTCTTTCTTGGCACTCTGATAGAGTTGCCAGATTCAGATCCTCAATCTCATCATTAATTTCTTCAGATACAGAAAACAAAAACATTCTATTAATATCCTCTATCTCCTCTCTAACCCATAATTTCCCAGTATGAGTATAATTGATAGAGATCTCTTGCTTTTCTATATCATTTTCGTCTTCTTGATGAATTTCACATGGTTCTTTTGGAACCTTTTCACATACGTCTTTTGGATACTTTTCTTTGTAGAGCTCATCTATAATACTTTGTGGGGCATATTTTCTTATGTAGGTCTTCTCTGCCCTTTTTATTTTGTTCTCCTAATCTCTTTTTCTTTCGGAGAATCTTATCTTTAGACCCAATGGGTCTCCCCCTCTTTAATTGAACATCAGTTCATTCACTTTGTTTCCATCTATATGTTCTTCAGGAACATTGATTCTTGATGGAACATTGACTGCGGGAACATATGATTTCGTCACCCTTTTTGTATCGGTAAACGCATTTGGTAGCTGATTTGCCATATTTTGCATATGTATAATTTTCTGAACTTCCAGCTCTCGTTTATTAGTAGGGGGATCTAGGTGTACTAAAGATGGCGTACACCATGTTATGTCTTTTGGAATTTTTTTTGATATGTCTCCATAATTATGGAAATTCATTTTCATAAAAATGGCAATTGACAAAACAAGCCGTAAACATATCACCAGTGCGTGGTTCAAGGTACCGAATAATACTTGGTGACATATACTCCACATAAATTCTCAATCTCATTTGTGGCCCCATTTTTGTTCGTTTCGGCGGGGTAATAGGAACATATACCGCACATCCGAAAACATGAATATGGGATATATCTAGCTCTCTACCAGACATCAATTGTAGTGGGGACTGTTAATGATATGCACTTAGTCTTATCTGGACCAATGTTGCAGCATGCAAAATAGCATGTCCCCATACTGAAATTTAGAGCTTTGTTCTCAATATTAACGGTCTTGCAAATAGTTGCAAACGTTTGATCAAAGACTCGATCATGCTATTTTGTATATGAACATGGAGAGCTGGATGCTCAACATCAATCCCTATTGACATAAAACAATCATTAAAGGCTTGTGAAGCGAATTCATCTGCGTTATCAAGCCTTACTTTCTTGACTTTCTTTCTTATTTAAGAAAACACATCATATACGCTCTTATTTTTTTTATATGAATTATATTTCCATAAAATTCTTACGTAACTCTAAGAATTTGGTGCTTCAAGACCAAATAACATTTCTTTTGAAACACTTAAAATGTAAGCAGCACATAAAACCCTGTCTTAGGGTTCTTTTGAAATAACATCTCTTTTACTATATGTTAAACTTGGGATATCTAAAGACAACTTTGTCTTTAAAAATATCATCCCATGATTTTCATTATTGTGATAACTCTTCATGAGTTCTTATCAAATATGTGTTCCCGAGAACACGATTCTGATATCAGTAATCTTTCAAAGATTATAAATATCTTAGAGGTACAATCTAAGTCATTCATATACTGCCAGACATATCTACTTGGACTTCTGGTCCAAAAATTTCTCGTTTTTCAGGCGAGCTTTAATATACACTTGATTGTCTCTTTTTATCTTTTGACCAATACTTTATTTTCTACACTCACCTAATGAGGTATAATTATGATCCTCATTCTTACTTAACCAAAATGTGTGCTTTTATTTATATTGTCGACAATTTTCTTTCCTTTGGTTCCACTTTTCGTATTGACATGTTTAATCGAGATCTCTTTATCATATTCTTTGATTCATTCATGTACCTTATTTATTATTCACCATGTCAACGGTCTTTCCAAGATACAATCTTCCTTTTTTAATAACTCGCTCCTTTTCGAGGATTTTATATATGGAACCAAATAGTTTATAATGTTCCTTACGTGTGATATCTTAGGGTTTAACCCTTAAACTAAACTGCAAGTGCACAACAAATCGCAGTAGTATTTCAGGGATTGAATCCACAAGAACCAAGATACACACTAGGATTCTTATTTTCAGATCAAGCTAGAAGACAAAAGATGGTTGTTTGTTGTTTTTGAATGCAAAAGTAAATAGAAGCAATGTTAAAAACGATGTAAATGAATGGAAGAAAAGCGCCAGGTCATTAGGGAATTCGTAGGGAATCAGATCATGAATGTAGAAATTTATCAGGGAAACAATGAAGAACGATTCTCGAACTCAAAACACAATTGTATAATTTTTCCACTCTCGTGGCTCCAATTACTATGTCTAACAACCTAATAGACTAAATCTCGTTGAATTCAGGAAGTTAAATATGCATTAAGTTTANTTTTGATTTGTTCACAAAGCACCTTAACATCAACTCTCGTTGGCTAAGGATACTTTGCTCACAGGGATTATTTTCAAGCAACCAAATCAACTCTCGTTGTATTCAATTAACCTAAGATCATGAACTAGGTGATCAATCAAGTTCAAGCACTAAGAACAATCCATATAAAAATTCTATTGACAATTCCCTGAATTAGCAATCCTAATCATTCAATCTCATCAATTCCTTTGAAAACCCTATAACCTAACAGGGAAACTACTCAGACATAGTGATGGAAACAAAAGACATGATTGATTTGAGAGACATGTAATTGAATAACAAAATAGGGTTCAGAAAAATTCTCCAAAAGTATGGGTGAAGAGATTCGTCTCCCAAAGTTTACAAAGAAATAGCTCAAAAGTCTGCGTGAAAAATAATAATTCTCCATCCCTAATTTTTGTTATAGAGTTTTCTTTCAGACCTGGGAATATAGGGCAAAAAGGAAAATTTACAGGGAAAAGGAAAAATCAGAATTTTCGTCAAAAATATGATCGATCGATCAAAATGAGTGATCAATCGATCGTTTCGTCACTGGCAATGTCTCCGTTTCCAGAGCAAAGTGATCGATCGATCACTCATTCCGATCAATCGATCATTTTGTCTACGTGTTGAACTTTGCGTTTTTCATCATTTAATCCCTGAAATCCTGTAAAAACTTCACATTCTTCTCCGAACTTGTCCAAACACCTAAAACACCTGAAAATGCAAAGAAAAGACTTCGAAAAGCCTCAAAAAGACTCCAAACAAACGTTATAAATTAGTCAAAACCGAGATATATCAATTCCCCCAGACTTGAACCTTTGCTTGTCCACAAGTAAAGACTAACAAAATTCAAGTTGGTGAAAAGGTTTGAAAACGCGGGGACTCTAGAAACCTCAGTAGCCCTTGCCTTGCAAAAACATTTCACCTGACCACATAAGTAAACAAAAGCATTAGACGTTCTCTCCAAATCCCCACAGTGACTTCCCAAGCCTATCCATTCTCTAAATTCCAAACCTGCAAACTCAACGTCCCATCAGTCAACTCTTTAACATTCATTAAGTATGGCGTGAGTTTCTCATCAGAAATCAATGTCAGGAAAGGGTTTGGTAAGTGGAGGATGATTTAAAAGGTGGAGTTAAAGTGTTTTGGGTTCTCAGGAGTGTGAAACAAATCTAAGACATTATGCAAAATCACAGGAGAGACGAATCTATAGTTCCTCTACTACCTAAGCATACTGATATAAACCCCAAACAACCAAAACAATCTATGAAAATCAAATTCCTAGAAAACTGAAAAATACTGAGATAAACACATTTTCTGGCCCCAAATATGTGCTTTTCCATTATTAATATTTTTTTATTTTTTCGTTTTTTTTCTTTCTTTTTTTTGTCAATTTTTTTTCGTGCACATTTCGGGTAGGGCCAATTCTTTATAATACAAATCTCAGTATAAAATTATAAATGGCCAGGAAAAATGAATCTACTACCATCTTATGCTAATATCAAATATTTCACATTTAAACTCAAACATAACCCGAAAAAGACATAATTCAGATGTCTAACCACCTATCATTCCACTAACCAATCCTAAGTACCAGACTATGATATGTCAATCCTATTCTCTCCATTTTTTTTGTACATGTGTGCACATAGATGAAAGACATCAAAATGAATGGAGTCTGAACGGAGGAAAGGTTAAGGCGTGGTACCAAACTAAAGGTGAGTCTGACCAGGAAGAAAGAGTGGTAAAAGGTAGAACAATCCTGAATGTTAGTGGTTCAATCCCTGACAAAAACTCTAATGAGAAAATTTAAGTTCAGTAAAAAAATCCATATAAAATAGAGTTAACATCAGATCAGATTGAATCTACTGGCTGAGACTTTCAGGTAGGGAGTTAAGCCAAAGGGTTCACTGGCTTGATTGTACTAACATCCTCTGAAACAAAATGGTCATTCAAAAATCATAAACGAAAACAAGGCGAATAATCCAC